>CM074929.1:19475730-19501652 GCA_037576815.1 Pangasius larnaudii
AATATTTTGGATTCATATTGAATTTTCATTTTCTATCTCTGATTGTGGTCTAGAGAGGGAAGAACTCCATACAGGTCATTATAATAATCTGAACTGGAAGCCCAGAAAATGGACTTTAGCGTTTGCATTACTTGACTCTAAATAAGTGTAACTTTCTCCGAGTAAATACTGACCTAACCTTTGAACTCCTGTTGTCTTAACATGTGAACTTAAGTCGCCAACTCTGAGCTTATTAAAGCTTATTATTCAAGAATGCATTATTTACAACCAGACAATAATAGGATGTGCTGGATTTTGAAAATAATAGGATTTTGATAAATCCTTACAAAAAAAACATGGTCTCATGCAAATTCATCAAGCCGGTTAATACATTCCTTACAACTCTATTTATATCAAATTCAATCCAACAACAACCCCCCCCCCCCCCCCCAACAGATTACCACTTTAATGGTGAAATTATAATTTTTTTAATTATAATTTTAAATTATTACTTTAACATGAATGACAATTATTATCAGCTCATAAATAAGTTTATTCTGACTCAAATGTATGCTGTTATGTGTTACTGTGGCTAATGCTTTCAGAAAATAAGAAAAAAAAAAAAAGCCTTTGAAATGATGAAATGTTATTTGAGAAATATAAATAGCACATTGTTGTCAATTTTGAATAATTGATGAACTACAAATTGTTCAGATTGCTGTATGTCTCATAAATACCCAAAGCTGAGTAAATAAATTGCAATGTTGTGCTTATTTTTAATTATTAATTATTCTGATAACACTGCGGTACTGCTCTAAGCCCGTGGGAGAGGAAGAGGAGGGTAAATACTGACTGCAAAGTCGGAGACAAACATCCACTGCTGCATGGGCTGGTTGTAGGTGGGCTCACTCCTCACCAGGCTGAGGTTAAAGGTCAGCCCAGGGTGATCCGTGCACATAATTATGGAGGTCAGAGGGGAGGCTGGGGAGAGACAGTGTGGATGCATCAGCATGTTAGTGCTGCACGGTTTAATGGATTCGTGCTCATGGCGAATACTGACACAATAACACAGTCGCTTCATTTTATTTCTCAGATCAGTCTGGAATCTTCTCTTTCACTAAATGTAAATGGATGCCAATGAACCATTGTACTATTGACTTTGAAATGTTTCTTCGCCCCCCCCCAAGCTACACTTGCATTTCAGATTCTGTTTGCATGTTTATTTAAGTTTCTCTGTATAACGATGGTGGATAGATGACTCCGTATAAATGCAAATGTAGAATTAAGCACAAGTCGATCTTGTGAATATGTGTGTGTATCAGCCTGGGAAATTCCTTCATATGGTGATGTTTTTGACATTAAAGTCTTTTCATGAACTACAGACTTTCCTGAAATGAAATGTATTTATATAGTCTGATTACTCACAAAAGTGAAGAGAGAGAGAACTGCTTTTAAAGATTCCAGCCTAACTGCGGCACAGGAGCATCACAGAAATCTGACAGCCGGGAAACTAGAAACTGCATGTAGCACCTAGCTGTACTTGAGCCTGACACTCACTGTGAGGAACTCACGCTTAGCTAGCAAGGATTTAAACATCTTTAAGCAGACTGACTAACCCCTTACCCAACATGATCTTTACAGGAAGACACCTAGGCAAGATTCAAAAGTAAATAAAACAGTTCCATGTTTTTGGTGTTTATTTTTTAATATATTTCTATAGTTTCTGGCTTTAAAAAAGGAGATCAAATTATGTTACAGGAAGAAAAAAAATGTGGTCAAAGCCAGATTTCAAGCCTTTTTAAAAAAAAAATAAAATTCAGCCAAAGAGTTTACCCATGCATATATAATGAAACACTCTTAATTTAATTTAGCATAATCTGATCTCCCAGATGTTATACTCACCAGGGTGGGATGTCACAAACAGACCCCTGAAGCGAGCTTCTGTGCGGAAGTTAACCACCAAGCGACCTTGTTCATTAATGCGCATGCTGGTGGGATAGAGAGCTCCTGAAAAACAGCACCAACAACCGCCACAAAATAAACGTTTTTTTCTTTCTTTGTACGAAACGCTAAAAGGCTTATTGTTATCTTTCTGTTCACATGGTTCAGTATGGAGAGATTTAAAAATTCTTGCTGTAAACCTACCTGAAAATGAAAATGAAATATATTTGGTGTGATTACCAGAGTATAAAAATTAAGTGTTTATATCAGTAACTAGCAATTTCATTGTATACATCATGGGTGGTTATTGAAGGTATTGACAGACAAGATACAAATGTAAAAATTCAAAATCTGGAAGCAAAATCTTCATTTTGTGTTACAGCAATTTTGTTGTACTTTATATATATTACATTTAACCCCTTAAACACCCAGCAGCTGTGCTTGCAATCCTCATCCTCATAACTACACATCATTCCTATTAGTTTCACTAAAGTTACTGATTAAGCCTATATTTTAGTTTAGTTGTTTATAGTTTTATCCACAGAACGTTGTTTCTCTCGACCTTTTTGCTCGGCCTCAGGGGGGCTGCCGATGCCGTCTCTCCACAGGATGGCTGTGTCGTAGACAAAGGTAAGTCTGAGCTCGGACTGCAGGTCAAAGTGCTGCCAGCCTCCGGCGCCCACCGGAGAGTGGAACACGTAAGACACGTGCAGCGGCACACGCAGCGTCACGTACGACTGCACCAGGTTCAGCACCTACAACAAGTAGAGATTATGAATTGCTGTTATTTTGCTGTATGACGCATGATTTCTATTTTATTTAATCTGTAGGCTGACGGCACAGAGCCATGTGTATATGTGTAAAGCAAATTCTCCACCACTAGATGGCCTGTTAGTCTAAGTCTTCATTCTGTTTCAGCACAAGCCATACATACATTTAATTTCAGTTGTCATTAAAATTATATATATATATATATATATATATATATATATATATATATATATATATATATTTTTTTTTTATTTTATTTTTTTTTTTTTTGAATAATTGCATTTGACTAGGAAGTATTATTAAAAACGAACCATTAGCCAGCTGTAATATAGAATGATTATTTATTAATTACACACCAGCCCTTAAAAAATGTGACTTCTCAAAGATCAACTTGACATTGAAAATGTAGATACATTTTGGAAAAGCTTATGGATCTGATAATATGTCCAGTACAGCCTGTTTTGTGTGACTGTCATGATTTTGAGATATTGAAATATTATGAAATATGAAGAAATATTTCATAGAACTATGCAATATGGACAAAGGTATATACAGAGATAATTTTGCTATATATTGTGATTATATGATTATACGATTACATGATTTTCAGTTTTCTGAATGTCCACTGGTGAACCCTTGATGGTTGATTTATTCAGACTAAAATCTGCATTACTCTGTGACTGTTCTTAACACACAGGTATTTGGAGCTCTGAGACTGCCAATCACAGAAAGAACACAAGACAACATGGCATTCTTCTGAACTCTCAGTACAGCAAATACCCATATTGGGAAATGATTACCAAATGATAAACAGAGCAGCTCCACATCCATTCATTTGCACAGGGGAACTCTGTGGCACTTCCTAAGCAGACGGTGGCACGCTAGCAGAAACAGCGGTGCCATGAGGTCTGTGCTAACACAACCTGGCCTTTGCACTCAGCCATCCCTTTATGACACTCGTCTCCATTAATTAACTGCGGAGAGAAGCATTAGGAGCTGTTTCCATGGTGAGCCCAATGGACGGGCCAGTGGAGGCATGTGTGTATCCAGTGTGGAGTGCGGTTTAAGGGGCCACCGTGCAGCTATAAAACAAAGGAGTGCAGGAAAGAAAAAAGCATCCCCAAAGTTCATTTATGAGCAAAGGGTGAATTCCCGCTCGCAGCCACAGAAAGGCAAACAGTGGGGCTCATGGGATGACTGGGAAGTCACTGCCGGGAAAATTAGGCAGTTTGCCATTTTTACAACAATTGCTTTCTCATTGGGTGGCATGATGGTGCAGCAGGTATGTGCCACCTCACAGGGTTTTTGGTTCACATGGGTTTCCTCTGAGCGCTCCTGTTCTCTTCCAAAAACATGACCGTATACTGCCCCTAGGTGTGAACAAGTATAGGAATGTCTGTGGGTGTCATCGATGGTGTATTCCCGCCTCACACCGGTGGTTCCAGAATAGGCTCTGGATCCAGATAAAGCACTTACTGAAGATGAATGAATGACTTCTCATTATTACACCACCTCATGGGAGGACAAGTGGCACATCATCACAACAGGCCTCCTGTGAAAGATGAGTCTGTTACACTCCTAATCAAGTTATAGGCTTTATGGTACAAGCTTTATCTCAGTTATTAGCTTTATAGACAATACTAATGTGACAGATATTCAAAAACTAACTTTCATTTTATATTCATTATACAAGTACCAAAAATGTTTCGCATTTAAGTTTAATCTTGGTACTCCTAGGTCATTTTGAACATTTTGAAAAAACGATTTTTACCAGTATTTTTTTTTTTAAGGTTTCTCTTTTTTTTTTTCAATTTAAAAAAACGGCATTTAATTCTCAGACCTAAATGGAAAAAAACCTACAGCTAAATAAACAAAGAAATACATATAAAATAAACCCTTACTGTAAAGGAGAATTGAGTCATTGTTAGAGTCCTCTGTTGTCTATGAGGTGAACTGCAACTGCAATAAAAATATTGACAAGCTGCCCCAAAACAGGCTTCACCCCCTCTGTCAACTCTCCTGAGTTGCCTTTTATAAGAAAAAAGGACAGAGCTGAGCACCTCTGTTCTAATGTCTGGGCCAGAAAAAGCGTAATTGGAAGGCTGTGAATCAAAAACAGTATTGCCTATAGAGTTTCTAGCATATTATTGAAATTACATTATTGTACAGGTCTAGAAACACTTCCACATCGCCAGTAGGACATAAATTACTTTATATACTAGTGTAACTACAACAGGTGCAAAAGACCACCAAAAAAAAAAAAAAAAACGCACCTGCCCATCTGTCCCAATTGACCCTCCGCAGTCACTAAGCAGCTCGGACATGTCATAATAACTGACAAACTCCCACAGGCAGGCCTCCAGGTGAAGGTTGCGGTAGAAGCGTAGTGTACTCTCCCCCCTCAAGGTGGTGCTGTACTGGTAGGGTGCCGTGCTGCCGACAGCGTCTGGGTTACGGGTGGCCGTGGTGATGAAACCGTGGCGTGTACGGACCTCGCTGTAGTCCAGCAGATTGGAGCAGCGATGATTTCCCACCCGCGTGCCATCCGGACTGAGCGTCAGCTCAAAGTTGGAGAGAGGACGTGTGGAGACCACAGGAAGCATACCTATAACACAGAAAAATGCAAATTGAATGCAATGCATAAAATATAATAATATTAAAAAAAAAGAACAAGCAAAGAGAAACAGAAATGTTGCAAAAGAGTTGTAAGGCAAGGTGACAGGACATTATTATAACAAAATGATTTTCAGCATTTTATGCTTTGCTGATAAACCGATGAAGGCCCTGAAACGAATGTCAGAAAGTCTTCAGGATTAAAGGATTATTTCAAAATCATAGCAAGTCACCTTGACTTACTTCCGCTAGAAAGTTCAAATTCATCTGTTGCTTCTTATTTTAAATGCTGTATTCATTTCCTCACTCTATTCTTTACAAAAAAGTTTTATTTTTTTTTTGCGCTATACATTGAATTCCATCCTAGTTTACCAATCAACAACAAAAGCTTTATCACAGACTCTAAAAGCTATCAGCTATAATCTATACACTAGATACAACGGCTTAAAAGTCATATGTATTTAAAATAAATAAGCATATTTATTAATTATTTTTCCAATAATGCCACATCCAGAAGTGTTTTATTCCTCTTGTACCCCAGCAATTAAAGAGTGGTGTGTCATACTTTTTTTATCCAGTTATAGTTATGTTTTAATGTTTTGGAACATCTGCAATATGTTATGACTCACATTTATAACAGCTATAAACAGTTGCTCTCTCTCCTGCCTCTCTTTTTTTTTTTTGTCTTTCACAGTCATTAAGACAAAAAAAATTTAGCTTTTCATGTTACCAGGGTATCAGCCGTCCTGAAAACCTCCCATGTCAGAAAACTTAAAGTTTCAGCTTTACCTCTGACTGTGCTGACACTGGACTTTTGAAAAATGTCACCATTTTAATGACTACACACCTTTTTTAATTAATCAGATTATTTGGAGCATTTGCCCTTCATGTCCCTGTGTAAGTTGTTACTATAGAAACTATAAAGAATTCGAATGAGCCCTACTAATATAAACCTGAGATTTAAATTACAGCCAGAATGACTGTTATAGAAGATTAATCACCACCTTCTGACCAATCAGAATCTGTTCTGTATTGTATAAGGTTGATTTTCCTTACCGTCTATGTGCGGCATAGTGACGGTGAGCTTGATAAGGTTGGGGCGATGTGGATCGTCTGGTCCGGTGTAGCGCAGTTTGGCAGAGAAAGGCTCGGCTCCCACAGCGCCTATCACACGAGGTTGGCACAAACCTGGCATAATACAGAACAATCAGCTTCCAGTCAATCAACTGAAAGCAAATACAGCCATGCCAATGATTCAGTTCAGCTTGACTGTCGAGATCAATTTGTTTATCGAGATATTAGAGAGCTCAAACACTGGATCATTTCTGAGAGCCACACTGATGAGCACAGTACTGTAACAAGCAGTGAGATTCCCCAAGCCAGGCTCATCTTGGGCTGGGTTCCCGGACACAGATTAGACCTAATCACAGACTGAAAAGGATTTTCAGAAGAGAATCACTACTCACATTGCGAATAAAGCTGTGCGCAGATAACAAGGTTTCATAGGCAAAGATTAAGGTTAGCAACGGATTAGCCTTGTGAAACGTGAAACGGCATGCAAGGACAAAGGAACTCGGGAAATGTTATGTAAAAATCATCCCAGTTTTTATAAAAACTACTTCCTGTCGGAAGGCATTTCCATAGCATCAGGTGATGTGGGTTTTTAATTTCTCTCTCCTTGACCAAACAAATGAAATTAAAAACACCCACACTAGCCTAGTTAGAGTTTCCTATTAGGATTCATTTTTTAATCCTGACCAGTGTGTGTGTGCAGTAGATTGTGTATTTTTTTTTTCCACCCACCCTCCTCCACACTGATGGAGACAATGGTGCTGCTAAGTTCAAGCCCCTCATCTCCGTTGGAGTTCACAGCCCTGGCTGCGCACTGAATGCGTGAGCCTGCCTGGAAATACACCGAGTCCAGCGTGATGCGTTTGGACGAAGTGAAGAAGGTATCAAAGTCCACCTCCCTCATAGGGCTGGTGACGCCATCGGGCCCTGCGGGGGCGCTAACGAGCCAGCGGTAACGAGTCAGTGTGTTGTTGATACGCTCGCTTGCACAGATGGAGCCGGTGCGTTCAAAGTCTGGGTACTTGGGATTGCAGGCCTGATGAAAGAACAAAACAGACAAGATATTTTGAGAAGCTAGAGCCAATTTCAAAAGAGTAAAATTTCAGAGGATTAAACATAATTAAAGGGAGACACTTTAAGAGCTCAGAAGCCTTATGCCAAACATATGGTCTGGCACTCTGTGAAAAGTTCATAAAACTGTTTCTGCTGCTTTATAGTCTGTAAGCAGATAATGATGATATATGAATAAAAATAATGACCCTCACTGGGCTATGTAAAGAACACAGTTCATTACAGTTATTAGTGGGTTGGATCGAATCGGAAAACATGTCAAATCTAAATTGAGTTGGATTGGATCGGATCCAGTGTTTCAGGCCAACATGAATCCAATATTTACGCTCAGAATAATATCAGTGTAACTCTAGCATCATTAGTAAAAATAAGAAGAAACAAGCAAAAAAAAAAAAGAAAAAAAAAAAAGAACAACAACAAGGGAAAAAAGAATCTAAAATGCATTTTAGTAATCAAACTGAAGAAAAAATAGGCCAAACCAGAAATTAATCAGGGAATCGTAATGTGATAAGAAGTTCAACGAATGAAATAGA
Organism: Pangasius larnaudii; assembly: GCA_037576815.1. NCBI lineage: Eukaryota > Metazoa > Chordata > Actinopteri > Siluriformes > Pangasiidae > Pangasius > Pangasius larnaudii. The sequence continues at coordinate 19,483,710 of CM074929.1, forward strand.
AAAAGGCAGGCCTGATAAGAGGCTGATTTTCTGAAGATCAGAGCGTGTGTCACTCCAATAACATCCACAATCCAGCAGCTTTAACATGAAATAGTTTTTTTTGTTTACACTGATTTTAGAGAAGTGTGAAGACGATCGCGGCGCACTGTGATGCAGATGACAGGGTGGTGAGAGTGACAGTGATGCTGATCATGTAGTCAGATTGATATTCAGCGATTCAGGTGAAAGGGTAGTCAGAGCAATATGCAGCGATGTAGATGGCAGGGTAGTGAGAGAGACAGTAACACAGATGACTATTAGGAAGAAGAAAGGGAAAATTGTTGGGAGAAAAGCTATGCTTAAAGTGGCTAGTGAGTAAGACACAGTATGAGAGATGAGCGGGTAGTGAAAGCGGGACACATGGTGGCTCAGACGGCAGTGATGCAGATGATGGGGTAGCAAGAATGACATTCAGTGATGCAGACGATGGATTAGTAAGCCTGACACAGGGACACTGGGTATTGAGAGTGACATTTAGCGAAACAGATGATTGGGTAGTGAGAGTAACTTTCAGTGGCACCGATGACAGGGTAGTGAGAGTGACATACCGTGACGCAGATGACTGGGTAGTGAGTGAGATAAAGTGTTAGTGAAAGCGGTAACACCTGGTTACAAGTATGACAGAGTAAAAGTGATACATTCTGATAGGTGAAGGGATGGAAAAACTTATACACAGTGACACAAATGACAAGACAGTGAGAGTGATGTGCAATGATACAGGTGACTGAGTAGTGGATGATACACACTGAAAAAGATGGTGTTATGAGAGAGATACACACTGTGTCATAAATGACTAGGCAGTGAGCATGATATAGTGACACAAATGATATGGTAGTGAAAGTGAAGCACAGTAACAGACGATGAGGGATAAAATGTGCTGTAGACTGTGAGACGAATGACAGGGTAGTGATCGTGATACACTGGTATAGAAAACAGGGTATAAAAGGTCATGCATAGTGACACAGAGGACAGGATAGTGAAAGTGAAAGTGATAGTGATAGATGGATAGTGACAGGGATGTGAATGTGAGATGCAGTGCCACAGATGACATGGTAGTGAGAGTGATGCAAAGAGACATAGATGCTGGGGTAGTAAGAGTGACACACTATGGCAGATGGCAGGGTAAACAGTGACACAGGTGACAAGGTAGTCAGAGTGACACAGATGATAGTGAGAGTTATACAGGAACACAGCTGATGAGGTAGTAAGAGTGATACTAAGCGACAGTGATGACAGGGTATTGAGAGTGACACCATGAGATACAGATGAATGGGCATTGAGAGTGACACCATGAGATACAGATGAATGGGCATTGAGAGTGACACCATGAGATACAGATGAATGGGCATTGAGAGTGATGCAAAGTTACACTGATGACGAAGTAGTGAGACTGACATTCGGCGACACAAATGAAGTGGTAGTGAAACTGACACACATTCTGTACAGATACAGAATTCAGTACACAGTGCGACACGGATGACGGCATAGAGAATTCAACACACAGCACGACACAGATGATGGGGTATAGAATTCAATACGCACCGTGACACAGATGACTGGATAGCCAGCAGGTGGTCGGCTCTCTGGGGCACTGACTGCATCATCGTAATGCAGGAGCGATATGACCACTGGCACAGAAGGGAACGTCACATCTGCCATGCTGTTTCCCTCCTCGATATAGATGATCACTTTGGTCATCTGTATAAGAACAATAAGCAATAAAGCTTTCTGACATAAAAACATTGATTAATTTTTATTTAACAGCAGCTCGGACAATAGTTCCAGCTACACAGTTTATTAATGCACTCATTAGAGTTTCTATAGCTTCCACAGGGCCCTGTATGTCGTACACTCGACATAAATTGGTTTTAAAAGTGTGTAACTGTGGATATGGCAAAGTTTTTTTTTTTGTAAGAAGACATTTATTTAATATTTTTGAAAGGAGTGCTTTGTAACAGTCAAAGGTAAAGCTGTAATTTTACATGGTACAAAAGGGGAAAGTCTTCAGGACAGAGGGCTTTACGGCACTCCTCAGCATTGAACATAACTATAAACTGATAAAAACAATCACACGTCATTCTTTAATCAATAAAATAAAGTTACACTTGGTAGATTGCTGTGGTACAAAAGCCATAAAAGACCTCAGGATGCACTGTTATTGAAAAGAAAAATCAACTTTTTACACACCGTCATGTTTCCTTACGTATTAGGCGTGACCCTTTAAAAAAGTCTTACCAACATACCAAAGTTGTTTAACAATATACCAACTTTTTAAATATGCTCTGCATCCTGTCAATTTTTGAGTAGATGACAAAATAAAAAAAGACTTCTTATTGTTTCTTATCGAGGTATAATACCGAGTTGAGAATATGTTATGCTATCAAGCTTTAAATAACAATTCGTAATCTAAATTAAGCGTGCAAATTGTGTAGAATGTTCACTGAGCACCTGAATCTCAGCCACCATGTTCTCATCTGGTTTCAGATGGACCGTGAAGGCTTCCCTCATTTCGCGCACGCCGTCGTACAGGATCTCAACCTCCACAGTGTGGTCTGTTTCTCCTTCCTTGAATTCAATGTCTAGGGAAAATGACAGGTGCGAATTGGAAATCAGTCATGCAAAATATGCACCTTAATGTGAACTCTTGTACTGCTGATATTTTATGTACCCATGCTGCACCATCCATTACAGCTATGCAGTGCTGTCAACATCACCTTTTAAATAATTCAAAGTTAGTTTGAATTATGCAAAACTGACAAGAATTCTCGACAAATCTACAAAATGGGTATTAGGGAGAGGGTAGTTATTCATGTTTCGTCGCGCTCATCCTGCAACACTCAGCGTTATTCCCAGACAGATTACACTTGGTCATACAAGAAAGAATCACTGCTGGTATTGTGAATAAGGCTTTCTGTGTCCCTTGTATTTCCCTTGCTTGTATTTCACATGGATGGACTTACCCTCACATTCTGTTAATATATAGAGATATCTCTATTTATAATGAGGCACTATAAATTCTAAAGGCCCAGTTACATAAAATTCCCTTTTTACAAACGTCCTGATAAGCAACTAACATGACAGACTGAATGGTGATAACTTTTAATGCTTAATCATTAATGGCCAGTTTAAATTGTCTAATTTACGTATAAACTAATAAACTATTTTGTTTTGCACTAGCACTTCAACACTTTCGACTAGCGCCAGTCTCTGAGGTGTGTGCATGAAGGCTTTTTAATCTCATTCAATCCCGCTCCCATGCAAACGCGTCGCACAGAGCCGTGAGAGCCACCTGTACATTCCCATGGTAATGAGCGTGGCCTTTCTTTGTCCCTCAAGTTGCCTGTATTAAAGTATTAAAGAAAAAAAAAAAAAAAAAAAACACGCCTGCTCCCACCACTTTTCTCCCGATGCACACTCCTATTCTGAAACAGTTTTCTTTTACTTATAAAACACACTTCTCTGTCCATTTATGTTTCAACATTCTTTTTTGTCATTAACTATTTTTTTTAACAAGTCCTATTTAATCACACTAATGAGGGTAAATAGGGGTGGTAGAGAGAAAGGAGAGAGAGAGAGAGAGAGAGAGAGAGAAATTAAATAAATTACAAAACTCCTTTGCCCTCTCTACCACTCCAGTGAGCTGCTTTCAGCTAAATAATTTAGGCGAATGCATGTGATTGGATTGACTGTAAAGAAGTTGTGTCTTTGTCAGATGTCTTTGTTTCAAAGTGTCTCTTCCTCCAGTTTAAGGTTTGAACTGTATTAAAATGCACTTCTCACACTGATTCAATTGAGACTCAATGTATTATCCATGAACCATGTGCATGTGTGCTTGATTTCTCTCACCCTGTGATACCGGGTGATAATCCTCTCCGGATATCGCCGAGCCGTCTTTAGTGTGCACTCGCACCACTGACACTTTGGAGGTGTCTCCCACTCGCAGCACTGGCACCTTCACCACAGATACCTGCCCGACCTCGCTGGGTTCACTCACGCTGAACTTGGTGTTCCCGAACTTGATGATGGCCTCTGTGGGAGAGGGGGTGCATGGGAAATGTATGTCAAATTTATCAGCTCTAAGACTCCCTGATATGTTCAACCGCTCTTAGTTTTATCAAATGTCTCAGTTACGCTGCAGCTTCTCATAAGTGCTTAAGGCCAAATCCAGCTTACGCGAGATGATACTAAAAGAGAGAAAGTTGGGTAGTCTTGGTGTGTTTCTATTTCGTTTGTTGAATATTTTAGATATGGATTTGAGAGAGAGAGAGAATGCCTTGGTTTATATACATTTAATATACATGAACATACTTTCTAAGAGCTGACACTGGAGACTCCTTCCATAAATGTTAAATAACTGTCTCCTTAAAAATGCTTCACTATAGCAACAATTATAGGGTTTTCTTAGTTAAATAATGCTTTTTTAAATCTGTTTATTATTAGATTTATATCATGTAGAGTATTTGCCATATACCTGTCACACCCTGGTGAATTAGCTCTTACATTTGGATTACAGCTAAAACTACTGTCATAGATATAGATGATAATAATAGCCTGTGGATAAATCCAACACTGGAATTCGAAGGAGCTTTCACTGTTCACATTCATCCACAGGCTCGTGCTGTGTTCAGCTTCAACCGGCTCTTTAATATCCTCAGCAAACAGCAGAGTTCATAACTACAAGCTCTTTCGCTTGTGTCAGAAAGAATAAACTTCTGAAAAGGTAACATAGGTGATGGTGTGTCTGTGAGAGTTCACAGAGCTGTACCTGATAATTAAAACTGTCAGAATTCAATCGCTTCACTCGAGTTAATACCAGGCATTGGAACTGTCAGAAATCTTGGATGGTGGAACTCCACATAGTTGGTGGCTCCACACAGTGATGATGGACTATCAGAATAATTTTTAGTGAATTTACAGCTGCTTGAAATAAATTTTTTTAACATACTGAGACAGGTTTTTCACAGGAATCTGTTGCAGAGGCCTGTGAAATTAAGACAAAATCCATACTGAACAGATCTACTAGGACTTAATAAAGCCATAATAAACCCCATCTCATCATTAATAAGTCACAAATTTCCAGGGTAGTGTGGGCATACACACAAAATTAGCATTAGCATACTACTTACCACAGTCCAAATTTATTTACTTTATTGATCTATTTATTAATGGAAACTTTGACAGTGTCCACACTTTTAACATTTCCCAATAACCAACAAGGAGCAAAGGGGCTAAAGTGCCTTGCCTAAGGGCATAACAACAGACTGGTATTAATCTAGAAACCTAATACTAACAACCCTCCAGTTTGCAGAGCAGATACCAACCTCAGATACACAATAGGATTTGAACTAACAAGCCTCTGATACATGATGGCTTTCTTGATACTAAACATCGGAGTACAATCGTGATCTTGATTAGTGTCTCAGTGCAATTTAATTCAGAAACAGGGTAAAGTCTGCAGCCTTAGTGGCCACAAAGTGCCACTATTCCTAATATTCGCTCAAACTAAGAACAATGGACATTGTTCCACATAACCTCACATACAAGTCTTCAGAAGGAAACGAGGAGAAACGGTGTTGGAAAGCCAAGACGTGAGGGAATTTTGAAACAAACCAAGTGCCCAAGTGCAGTGGAAAGAAACTAATTTGTCCAGTCTGACTAAACAAATATTTAATAATGTACTGAATAATATGGACTGAATAAGAAATTCCCAGTTACTAAACAATGGCTAAAAGTGGTCTGTCAAAGAATTATGAGTGAGAATCATGCTCTGAATTCTAAGTAAAAAATAAATGATGCCTGTTTTGTCAAGAACCATGCAGCCTTATATTAACATGCCTTGCTTTTCCATACCGTTTTCTTCTTTTAGCAGATAAACTGATTTACAGTTGAAGTTAAATACAGTACAGGAATATAGATAAGTGGTTAAGAAGAGGGCTTGATCATTGGCCAAACAGTAGCTTGCTGGTAGATCTGGAATATAAACTCAGAACCATGCAGCCAATAGAGCTATATACGATACGTAGTAATACTACTACTACTACTACTAATGGCAGTGACCTCACACTGTCACTGCCACTAGTAGTAGTAGTAGTAGTAGTAGTATTACTATACTACCAGCAACCAGGTGTTTGACCATTACACACTCTTTCTGTTGTCCACTCTGCACTAATATATTTTCAAACTGAAGCACCAGTTATGTGGTAAAGAAATCTTGGCTTACTGTCAGCATCGTCCTTAATCTTGACGAGTGTCTCATTTTGAACTCCTATAGATGCCCCAAACTGAGACTCGCTTTTGGGGCTCCCCAGGACCAGTCTGAGCTCCTCCACCTCTTCATGCTCCGTGTCATCGACTAGAATGAGAGTACAAGGCTTCTCCACTTCCCCTAAACACAATCACACACAGTCAGAAAGTCATTAGCAGTTTTAACAAGCTTTAGCAACCAAGAAGTCCAAGGTCCGTTCTATTATGAAAACCTAACAATTCTGTCAAACTGTATTTATCAAATGCCATTCAATAATTTCTCTCTAATATACTGCAAAATCAAATTAGGTTTTAAGAACAATCTGATCATTATCTGATTTCAACAGTGAGAAGTTTATTTCAGTGATGCTCAAAACGGAACACTACGATATATCAGACTTTATTTTAATAATCCAAAAAAATGCAATAATTGTTGAAAAAAAAAATCAAGAGGAAAATTCCAGATAAATATTTACCATTAAAGTGATATCAAGTTAAGCTCATAATATAAGCTCATCAAACTGACTCATAATATAAAACCTATCCTTGCCTGAATTCATTGAAAAGCTGGAAGAGAAATGCTAGCTGTAAAGGCAGCAGTGGTGCTGACCTGGTAGGAACGTGATAATGGAAGCGTCCGTGTTGGGTCTCTCATTGAAGTCCATCATGACCTGAGCAGAACCCTGACGGCTGTAGCAGCGCACGCTGGACCTGTACCTCAGATCTCCACTGCGGTAAACGACGGCCGTAATTTTTCCATCATTCTCATTACCTGTGTATTTCGCATCACGGAACTGCATCTTTGGCACTGTGCAGGCAAAACAGATAAGTCTGCTTAATTATTTGTTTGAATAAATTTACAAGGAATATTGAGAAAGAATTATGGCACAGGGTTTTTCCAAGCACATACATGATTCTCATGATTGCATCCTGTTCATTAGTGGCAGACCCTCTAAGACATAATTGCCTCTCTCATTTGTGTGTACTCGGAGAACACTTACAGTCTGATACAGAGTCGTTGATGAAGACGGTGGCTTTGCTTGGCTCTCCCAGAATGCCGTTCATGGGCATGCGGAGGACGAGCTCGAACTTCTCGGGCCCCTCCAGCACAGGCTGGCCCAGGTCATCCAGAATAGTGACACGGATCGTCTGCATGGTGACGCCTGGTGCAAAGTCCAGGTTCTTACTGATTCCTACATAATCCTCACCAGCTGTGGTAGACATTGAGATATTGTGGAATATCATCCATTGTCCCACGAACATGTCATTTTAAACCATTAAATATAGGTGGAATAATAGCACCATCAGAAAAAATAGGAAAGAAATGATCTGGCAACATATTTATGCTTTTTTCCTCACCAAGAATGTAAAAATCAATGAATATTCATGACATGCAAAATGGAAATGTCCGCATGTTCTCCTGCTAGCTTGCATTTGTTGATCCAAGGATGACTTGAATGGTATTTCAATCTCAGGCTCATATTATTAGTGATTTATTTATCAATAAATCTGTCAAATTATTCTAACAACCAACATTTTTGTTCATCATTTATATTAAATAGGTTCACTAAATGGCCAGGGTTGATATGCTTTTGTTTTGGGTAAAATCCTTTTTGGGGTAAAATCATATAATAATTTGTGCACAAGTCTGTAACAGATTCATGTAACACTCCTCAAATTAATATAACAATAACCACAAATTAATAATAATAATAATAATAATAATAATAATAATAATAATAATAATAATAATAATAATAATAATAATATTATTATTATTATATTTAAAACCAAAAAGACTTTCCTAAGGGTTGTTAGTTCCAGTAACTAAATAATGAACTAACTAAAACATAACAACAACAATATAATAATAATAATAATAATAATAATAATAATAATAATAATAATAACAATAATTTGAAATGTAGGCATTTCAAATCACTATAATAATCACAGAAAAGTAAATTAATTTGTAATAAATGTCTTAGAATAAATCAAAGATGTTCAAATCCAATTTCCATATTTGATTTTTAACATACTGTAAATTAAAAAAAAAGAAAAAAGAAAAAAAAGTCTTCACACTTAAGGCAACCGATAGCTCTGGGAGTTTTTGCGATAATTAAACCAAATGGTAGGAGGCTTAGCATTTTATTCCTGTGTGACAAGATGCTTTGCAGGTGACAACCAGATGCTCTGTTGATTTTCCGTTCTGAATATTCATGCTAGGGTATATAACACATTTTTTCTATGCCATAGGTGTAATTTACAGTTGTCATTTCTCCCATAAGAAAGAAGCTAGAACCTTCACTGACTGATAGCAGTGACTAATTTATCAGTGAACTGAAAGGGAAAAAAAAAAACTGAAAAGATTTATTAAAAAAAAAAAAAAAAATCCATTGAGCGGTGTGTTCTTGGGAGATTGCGCTTTTCTGCTTTTCTTTTCTGGCACCTGATATTGCAGCTTTGAAGTTATGACTGAGTTATTCATTTGCTCAGCTTTGGAGTTTTGTGCTCTGTACTGTTGATAGTGTACTCTTTAATCCGCCAGTTTCTTCCATATGCCACTAAGCCTGCAGAGTGTGTGAGTGTGTGTGTGTGTGTGTGTGTGTGTGTGTGGCATTAGATTAGATAGTGCAGAGGCAATATTTACTCTAGTGGGAGAGCAAGTAGGCTGATGATAGTTCAGACCCAGACACAAAAAAAGTCATAAAAGGCCACAAATGGAAAAAGGAAGAAACTTATAAACTTGCCCCGAAGGTTATCACGAGGGAAAAAAAAGACACTCGCATACACACAGGATTTCAAGTATGTCTATAGGCAACCTCGGATCCACTTGAACTCCAGTTATGTTATACCTATAGCAGTTCTTTATATCATGTAAAACCACAAAGACTAACCTTTTCTGTTTAAACCAGGGATGGAAGACATGTGTTATTCAGACCTACAAATAAAGGTTTTCTTCTTTCTTCTTCTCTCATTTGGTTAATGACTGTATGCTATACATCACTAGAATGGATCCTGTGCATTTTATCTACATTTCAGTTTAAAGCATCAGTGTAGGGGGGAAAAAAAACACAAGTATTCAGTTCTTAGTTAGAAAAATGTACTTTTTTAATACCTGAAAAAAATTAAAATATATTTGACCTCTGGTGGAAAAACTAATTTTATTATTATTCATTGCTTAATGATGCCTAACTGAGATTTAAGTGCAATGCCTTTTAATCATTTCTCTCTTCTTTCATGTGTCTATCTTTTCAGTTTGGGTTGATGATATGGTCCTATATGTCATGCATTTATCACATTTGGCTACTTTTTTGTTCACAAAACTGGGCTTTTAAAACTGTAGAACTTTGGCTACTGCCAAGACACCTAGCAAAACCATCACCAAATATTATAAGAATCAAAACAGGAAAGTATTTATTATTTGTTCACTGTTTAAAATCACATACCTTCAGCTGAAACAGGGTCAGTTTTTCGTGAGCGCACTGTAACCGTCCCCGTCTTGGACAGGTCAGATCCTGTTCTCCAAACCCGTACCTCCACATAGCCATCGCTCTCGTCCACATGGTACTCCATATCTCCAAAATAAAACACTGGCGCTGTGGAAATAGTGAGGCAAAAATATATCAGTTCAGATCGGACTGTATCATCAATGCAAAACTCCAGAAACAATGGAACTGAATGTGATTGGATTGCTGGATAGATCTAGAATTTGTGTATCAGTAGTTAAGATAGGTTGTGAGTTCAGATCCCAGACCTGTGAAAGAGGCACTACTAGACACTCAAGCAACATTGTTAACCAGCACCTACTCCCTTTTCTGCTTAGATTCTAACTTGCATATCAGTTAGTTTTGCTTAATAGCATGTGCTAACCGAATAAATGTAAATATTGGATGATTTAGGAACAATTCATCAGTTAAAGTGATAGGGATAAATTCATAGGGATAAATTTACAGTGATAAATTCAAATATGTATAATATATTTTTTGTTAATCCATTTATTTCTGTAAAGCTGTTTTGTGACCATGTCCATTGTTAAAAGCACTATACAAATAAAACTGAATTGAATTGAATTGAATTAAAGTGTCATGATGGAGTGGTCACACAACTACGGTGTCTTGTAATGTCAAATACGTGAAGAATTTGAGGTAAGAGTTTCTAAAACTGAACATTACCGCCAGTATTGAAGTGTGTATAAGGACTGAGATCCTGCAGGACCTGTGGATCCTTATTTTTGACTGTCTGTTTCCACAAGCACAGGATGTTACTTCTTGTGGAAAGAGACACTATTCGGATTACGGAACAACAGACGAGCATGTAACTGCTGCTGAACTAACTGAACTCGACACAAACGGTAGGAGCCATCAGTCGTTCCAGTCTTACACTAGTCACTTTATTAGTCACTTCCCTTTCCACTTACTTTCACTGTACTAACTCAATCATATGCTTTAAGATGGATAACTTAATAGTAGGCTGGAATTTAAGGAGGTAATAATAATAATAATAATAATAATAATAATAATAATAATAATAATAATAATAATAACAACAACAGATCTATCTATCTATCTATCTATCTATCTAGATATCTATCTATCTAATATTTATTTTCTTATTTAATCACCTATTTATGTAATTATAATGTAACATTTATTTTTTATATTTCTGATAAGGAAAATGAAAAAAGGGGTCTTTAGTAAAGGAAGTGGTCATATATAGAATCGCTTACATATTCATCTAGGTATCAACATGGTAAACATTTTTTTTTTTTAAATAACCTACATAAAATATGACACTATAATATATCTCTCTGTTTTTGATCCAAGTACAATAAATCAAGTGTGGTCCTTTATAGCGCCCTGCTTTATATACATAGCTCTTTTACGGAACCTTTTAAAGAAAAAAAAAAAATCTATCTGGCACAAAAAAGGGGTTCTGTTATTGTTAAAAAGACACTGAACCTTTTTTTAATGGTTCTATAAAGCACCTTTTCTTTGTGTTTGGCCTGACTGCTCCTGGCTCATTACAGCCTGTTTCTTACGATCATTACAAAAGAAAGCAGTGTTCAAATTGATTCTATGTGTGTGTTTTGGAAAATTAGCCCAAATTACTTAATTAGAAAATACTGCAAGAATGTACAGTATAAAGAGGAATGGGAGAGGGTTCTGTGTATACCTTAACTATACACGATATACCAGACAACAGAACATGAAGCAACTGGAGGGCAAAAAAGTTTAAAAGAGCAGGGGCATCCGAGACGTACCTTCCATGCAGTAACATGTTAACACGTGCACTCTTCTCTACACGTGCACTTGTGAGTTTGTGTACATGCAATTTGTCACTATATTGCAGACTTAATGATGTAGTGCCTATGTATGAGACGCCAAAGTCATACTTTACATAATTTACTCCTAAAACCTCAAGGCATGTCTTCTGTTTTGCTCCCTGCTCTACTAAGAATGGTTCTTACTTCTATTTTTGTATTTTATCTCTGCTTGTATTTTATTTTCATTGTATCGTTTTAATTTGTATTTCACTGTATCTTAATTTATGTAAAGCGCTTTGAGATGCTACTTTAAAGGCGCTATATAAAATAAAGTTTATTGTTATTATTATTACTATGAGCTTATGGTTTCTGACTTGAAGAGTCTTCAGGTAAAGACACAGGCTTGTATTTTGAGGGTCTTCATGTGGTCCTGACAGAAGATCATACCAGTCTGGACCTGCCTGCTCACAATTAACCCTCTGCCCAAGCAGAAATTCCTCATGCTACTCGCATCTCTGCACAGTGTATGTTCCTAACACACACACACACACACACACACACACACACACACACACACACACACACACAGACCCTGTGAAAAGGCAGCTGTAGCTCTCAGCTACCAAATAAGCTTTCGTGAGAGATGTGCTGTCATCTCGGGAAACTGACGGACACGACACGACACGACGTTGATGGCGTGCATGTCCACAGAAGGAAATACATCTAAGCGTAGAGAAAATAAACCCTGCTGGCGACCTGTCCGATTTTCCGTCTCTCAGCCGTCAAACCTGTGAATGCTTTTGACGGCACTCAAGTAATGCAGAGCTGTCGAAATATTTTATTTATTTACTTTTTTCTAAAATACATCAGATTATGTCAATGGAATACAAGGTTTTTTGCTGTTATGCTAATGAAAATGCACCTTTTTTTGACAGAGTGACAGATAATATCCTGTATAAATGTGAACTGAATTAACCCTGCGGCTTAGGATAAATAAATAAAAGTCTGCAAATTTTAAGGTGAACATTTTAAGGAGGTTGAAAAGTTCAGCCTGAAAAAAGTTCAGCCAGTTCAGACACTTTTATTCAGGATCTCATTTCCTCAAAGTGCCCTGTATGCAAATCTCCCGCTTAGCCAATTTCGGGCTACAAATTCAAAATGACAGCAAAAAAAAATACAAATTACCTGATGGTGAGATTTTTTTGCAAGCTGTGTAAAACCTAACACCCAAGGCCAATGGATCTTTAAGCATAGCCGCAAGGCTTATGGAGAAGGTGACAATTACTCTACAAAATAAGTGCAACAGATAAAGAATATTTTCCCTCTAGTTCAAGTGACAGACTAGCGTGAGAAGTCTTGGCATTGCTGGTATTTGTTCATGCATCAAGTAGATCAAGCTCTGGGTAGAGTTGAGGTTAGGGGGTAATTGCTGCTGATTGGCTTGGCATGGGTATGCTGGATGTACGAGTGTGTCTGAGCTCCTGTAATCAGATAAGCTTTATCTCATATGGGGAGACAAACACGTGTTTTAAAGGGAAACGGCTCACAAATCACTGGATCTATGGCTCTTTCCTGCATATCTCACAACTCTTCCCCGCTCGTGTTGGGTTACGGTTGTGGCACTGAGCCACAACACAGTCATGACCTGTTGAAAGAACTGGATCTCATGTTTTAATTCATGACCTGGCTTGGAAGAAAAGATCTAAATGAAAAGCAGTAGTTACTATTCTTAAAATAGTAGAGTGTTCATTTTAAAACCTTTACATTATGGATAGAATATGAATAATTTATTGTGCTGTTGATGTGTCGTTAATTCCGTTATACCACAGCACTGTTGAATTCTTGAACCTGATTTAGTCAGAAGGTGTTGATTAATATTCGCAACGGCTCTGACAGTACTCCTGGCTGTAATTTAAATCACAGGTTTACATTCATGCTCATGTTCTAATACATTACCGTTTCTATAGTAACAGTTAATTCACAGGGACTTGAAAGGGACTTGTTAAAAATGTGGTGTTATTTAAAAAAAAATTTGATATGGTAAACTTGATAAACCTTTGATATGGTAATGTTTTCTGTATGGAGATTTAACAGATTTAACATTTATGGAAGGAGTCTCCAGTGTCAGCGCTTGGTAACGCTCAGTAAGTTTTCCACTATGTGGAAATCTTCAGGACTGAAGAACTTGCAGTTTCTTGGTAACATGACAAGCTGCTTTTGTCTCATTAACTTCAAGAGAGAGAGAGAGAGAAAAAAAAGTAAGACTGGTGAGGGAACGACTGTTTAAAGCTGCTATAACATATGTGATAACAGGAACTAATATGTTTTGCAGATGTTTCACAACATTAAACACAACTATACATAAATGAAAATGTATGTACTGTAATTGTTGGCAAGTTGCTGTACTATAAGAGGAAAGAAAGACTGCCAGGAAATGCTGTTATAGGAAAATAATCAACTTTTCATCAGGCCTCATCACATCACCACACTGTTGACTATTTTCTTACAGCAGGCCCAAGTGTTTCATTCCTTACTTATTTATTTCTGAGATGTTAGATACTCCTAAAAAGTCTTCGTCAAGCCTGAATGTTCACATTAAGAAAGGGTGTGTGTAAAAACATTTGGCTCTCCTTCTTGGCAAACATTTTGCAATTTGTATTATATAGCACAGGTTTTGAGCTCAGGTCATGCTGCTGTGATTTTAAAAGCACTGCTTGCTTACTGTTAATCTATTCTTCGGATGGCTGCAGAGCTGAGTGTGTCAATGTCGCTCTTCCTGTGCAACAATTTACCACTTTGGAATGAAATTTCTGATTAATAAAATAGATAAAAGTAAAAGCAGCAGGCCAGGGAGATGCCTTTATTCATCTGAGAGATGTGCAGGAGGTGAGGAAGTGTGTGTGTAGGGGTTGCGGTTGGCAGCAAGTCTCTGAGGAGCAACTGAGGGTGTTGTTCACACATTCACACTCGCTAATGGAATGAACTTTCCACAGTTTTGCCATTGCATGATTGTAGGGTTTTTTTCCCCCCACTCTTAAAAAAAAGCCATTAAAACAAGGCTTGGTTTGTCCTAGTACCTATTTCTCAAAGAAGAAAATGGACAAGCAGCATCTAAATTATCAGTTAGCTTTCTTTGTGAAGTTCACTGCTCACCTCTGATGGGTCTGAATCACTTCAGAGCAGTTCTAGGCAGAGCTTCCATCATAATCAAGCAAAAAAAAAAAAAAAGCAAAAGGAGAAGGAGAGTGGTCCATTTAGTGATCCATGCTGCAATTTCATGCATGATGGTAGGATTTGTACGTCATTACACTTTTCTTTTTAATGAAATCTGGTGCTTTGCTGTTCTTCCTATGACCTTGATATAAAAGGTTACCAAATTAGGAAAGTATGTGCAGTGTTGTGAATTTTCTTCATCCACAACATATATCCACAGTTTTGTCCTGCATTACAATAGACTACTTTGTACCTTAAAAAAAATAAATAAAAAAAAATAATCATGGCCCCATCGCTATGCTTCACAGACCCCTGGGGTTGCCCGGATTCCATTTTGAGAACTATAGGTGTTCAGTGATCAGCTCAGGGGTCAAGCAGTCATGTTGCTTTCAAGGTTTAAAATGATTCTGATGGTTTAAGATCTGCAGATAAACTGCAGTGCCTTCTAGATCAGGAATTCACAAAGCTTTTACAGTCATGGATCCCTTTATCTGTGTAAAAAAAATGACCTTTATCTGTGCTTTTTAACTTCTGAACTTTCTACCCAAAGAACCTACTTTTATAAAATTTCTCATTATATTCCAGCTAACATTATTTATAGGTTTAACTTTTATAATGTTTGATTGTGGGTTCCACCACACTAATTAAAGTCACCTGGCTATGCTGCTCAGACCCCCATTTTCAGTTCTATATAAAATTTTGTGGTAAAATGTTTAAAAACAGAATTCTTTTTATGAAGACAAATATAATTAAAGATAAATGTACAATAATGAAATAATATATAAACGGTCCTTGCTACAATCAATCTATGGTTCATAAGAAACTTGTCATTTGTGGAATAAAGACACCCTCCTCCAAATACAACCCAACTACAGACTCAAGCAATTCAGCCAAGAATGAAAACGCCATTAGTGCATTGATAACATCCTTACAATGTTATTTTGGCAAAAATTAAAATGGTTTTCATTTTCTCACTATGCAAATTTTTTTTGTATTTGTGTCATTATTGGTGACAAAATTCAACCTCTCTTCATCTACAAACATTTTTAATAGTAATTTCAGCCAATGAGGCAACTTCCAGGAACAAGAAATGAGTGTGTTTTTGAGAGCAAATTTCCCCAACTGGTAAAATAGCCAAAAGCAATGTAGCTTAACATCATTTTCTTGACAGTTTACATAGCTCATATATGGCAAAACGGTGTATAATCATATTTAACTAATTTGTTAACAAGCTGGTGAGGTAAAGTATGAGGGTAAAGTAGCAAAATGTTTGCAGTTTTTTTTTTCACAGCTTGAGCTTTTGAAGTCCACAACCATGTTGACTCATTCTTTTGCCCCCAAAGAGTCATTCAGCAAACTTCATTTGAGCTGATAAAATAGCGGAACAGCCCTTAAGATGGGAAACGATAAGGACAATTTGATAAGGATGTTATAACCATAACTAAAACTCAGGATTGGTCACTTTTAACAACCATTCCCGAGGGTGGTTTGCACGGAACAATTCCCATTGCTTTTGTCAGATCGGATTTACATGGAGAGGTGGGATATTTATTATGGATGATTGGTCATATTTAATTTATTATTTTATTGACAATTTTTTTCATTCATCTTCAGTAACTGCTTTATCATTGTCAGAGTTGCAGTGAGTACAGACTGTGTATTCCTGTGTCTGGAAAGATTACACCATCTTTTACCTACTATAAAGTGACCTGCAGAAATAACCCCAAGGTATATATTATTCTTTTGACAGTCTTACGATCACTTAAATAGATCTCAATAAACTGATGCTCTGTCGTAACAGGAATCGCTACTCTTAATGATGTGTACAGCTGTGTTCCTATATGAAGCTCACTATCTAATCACTCTCAGGGGGCTAATAACAATATCAAGCCTATGATGTACCACACTAATTTGGCTGCACCTTTGGATCCAGAAGAAAAAAGGCAGCTGGTTTTAAAGGCAGAGGTTAGAAAAGGTGAGAAGATCCGCCTGTGCACATCTGGTTCCACTGCTTCAGGTTCAGCTGGGAGAATAAAGCACTAATAACAGGCTGAAGACATCTTCCAGCTCATTCCTGTCTCCCCGGATATGCTCCAGTACTCTCTCTCTATATTATCCACACACATTTAATGGTCTACTTAGCATGCCTGATCCTGATGTACAAGCATTTTCGTGTTTTACAGCTGATCTTTCAGGATGTGAGTGCAGGCAGTGGAGTCAGCATCAGACCATAATTAAAGATAGCATGAGACAACATGTTCCTTCCACCTGAAGCACTGATTTATTGTGAATATAGGAAACACTATGCTGCCTCGTGGTGTGTATGAAATAACGATAAGATAAGACAACAGCTGTGGGTGGGCATTCGGTTGTGATGAATGTTTCTCACTGTACATGTGTGGGCTGCTTGTAACAATAGATACATTTCAAAAACCACAATGAGTAAAATCCAAGTTTCTCTGTTCTGTTCATGATCTAGTTTAGATGCTCATGAGTTTTGTAGCATCTGTATATTGGGGTTGAACAAAGATAAATAATAAATCTGTGTGTCATATTACACTATTTAATGATGCATCAATTCTTAAAATGCAATCATGTAGGCAAGCTAGCACCTCAGCTGAAATCGTTAATTCTGAGACTGAGAGCGCACAGCCCAGAAGCTACTTATACTTTAACGATGAGAGGAGGATGCAATGTCTACAACAGTGCCTGAGAGGTTTTTCCACCATTTTCAAATCCTGCCACAATAGTATCCGAAAACAAGTCTGGATAGACCTCTTTGAGCTTGCATGCATTGCTGATCTGATGCTAAACTAGCTGAGTGGGATTGGATAGTGATGTGCAACCTGGAGCTCCAAAAGGGCTCTTTCACACAACTTGCATCTGCTTACCATTTGCCTCATTGTTTTTTCCCCCCACATCCTCAAAGAAGCGACTAGAGAATGTCTAGTCCACTAGACTATGCAACCTTTACTATGTGTGTGTGTGTGTGTGTGAGCATGTTAAGACCTGGTGTAGACATGACTAGTTACAGCTGTTGAAAGTGCACTTTAGAGACTGAGAGAGAGAGAGGGAGAGAGAGAGCGCGCAAGACATCACTGACAGTAACAGGTGCCACAAATTCCTTAACATCAGCCTTCCTTTACACACTTTTACAAGAGCTGGATATGGGGGAAAAAAAA
>CM074929.1:19528899-19539634 GCA_037576815.1 Pangasius larnaudii
CCAGTTGGTGCTTTCATGAGTTGTACCATGAAAATTATTTATTTACATTTTTTCCCCCCAATGATTCCTTCTGTCTTTAGATCTTCCCACATAGATTTGAAGCTCATTTGAATAATATGAGAAACCTACTTTTGTGAACTAGTCCTAGGATTCTTGGCCTATCTTCACAAAATATTCAGCAGAGTTTAAAACTCAAAAAACCTGTTGAGATTTCCAAGCAATACAGCTGCCACATGCCAATCAATTCTAGCAAGGCAGAATATAATTTCTGCAAACAGCCATACCTCATGATCAATTGCATGGTTTTGTACAAATCTTGATATGCTTAGTAAGGACACTATGCCGAGGACAGTAACAGTTTGGGGTGTTGTCATCTACAGGGGGTGCAGATATTTTTAATGTGGATAGTTTGATTGCATAATATAATAAATGTGTAAGTTTTGATTATATAATTACTTCATGGCCACTACTGGCCAATCACCTTACAGCAGGCATTACAGACAAGGTTAACAATGAGATATTTTCACAAAACATGAATGATATATCCATGTGGTTCCTGATTGATCGGAATGAAAACCTGCACCTACACTAGCCCTTTGTGGATAAGATTGGACACCCCTGATCACTGCACTCTTTGGTAGCCTATGGAGCCTCAAGAAATGACTCGACAATATACAATTCAACAATTCAATAATACAACAATTCTAGTGGCGAGAATCTAGATCCAACTGAGTCAAGTAGATAGTACACAAAGTCAGAAACCTACCCTACCAGTAGAGAATAATTTCAAGATAGAACTTAAAGCAAACAAAACATTTACCCAAGGGAAATGTCAAAGTAGGCTCAAAATCATGTGTTCAGAACAATTCAGCGCCCCCCCTAGTGGTACAGAGTACCAAAGATGCACAACTGAAGTTTTGGGTATAATAGTTTTGTCTTCACCATTGGTTCTTTAGGTCTTTGGTCGTTTGGAGCATGCCACCAGCTTTAGCAACCACCACTGGTTCTTTAGTTCTTTTGTCGTTTGAAGCAGGCCGCCAGCTTTAGCAACCTCAGCTTTAGACTTTTCATCAGAACAGCTTAGGCGTCAGCTCTGGTGTCAACTGTCACTAAATTGAAAGTGGGGGAAATTGGTATTGATCAGTGCAGGCGTTTACAGACAAAAGATTTTAAGCCTGTTCAGCACAATCCCATTCATGTTATACTCCCATGTGTGTAAAATAATTTCTGGAATCCGGCTTGTGTTTCTTTCCCCTTGTTGGGGAAAGCCAGTGTGGAATTCACCAAGCTCCTGTTTCAGTATTGCACCTTTCCACGTGACTGGCTGAGGAAACAGGGAAGGGAAAAGAGCATGGCGGATATGGCTAAAGGTCAGACTTAGTTCTGGGTGTTTGCACCATGCTCCAGTGCCTGCACTTCCATCGAATGATGACGGCATGCCTCACTCATTGGCTCAACTCCACCAGCTCAGGCCGAGAATCCATAGGGGAAGCAATTAGCTCTTGAAATGATGGCATTCTGCTTGTCTAAAACATTAAGATTCAGCATGTTTATTATTAGACAAGTTCTTTGACTGTATCTGTGCACTTTCTAATGAGGGAAAAAAGTGAAGCATTGATTGTACTTCTTAAGGATTCTTTAAAAAAATATATATATATTAATGAATTCTGCAATGATTTCAGGTGACCTCAATCACAAGCATGAGAGGCTACATCTTTCTCTGTCATTGCTTCGCCTGAAATCGCCTACCTCTGCACTTTGCAAAATTGCTTAATCCTTAAAAAAAAGGTAAGTGCACTCACCAAAAGTTTGTCAATTCACTTGTTATGCTAAAGGTATATTTGGCTCTCTGAGGTGTTCTCAGCTTGTCTGGACAGTTTCAGAGATTCAAAGACCTATAAATCACCCCTCAGTACAGGAAAAATGGAGTAGTGACATCTCCCTGGGGTAGTTTTTCATCTTAGAAGGCTAGTATTACTGTCGATTGTGCTTCCCTGTTTAAAGCTTACCCATGATAGAGGGAGATTTTATGAAGGTCAGCACTCTCAATATGCCTGGAGATTACTGGTACAAAAGTACAATAATCTTGCAATTTAGAGCTTAATCCTAATAGCATTATCTTTAGCGTATGAGCATATGAATACAACAACTTTATTTCTCTGTCTTTGTGAATTTCTAAGTAAATGAAAGCATTATCTGATCGACCATTGTTGGGAAATAGTAGATTTTTATTTGTGAGATGTTTTAATTGACTCTTGGAAATTAAACAGAAATCATGAGAAAAGCCTTAAACAAGAAACTGCAGTTTACTCTAACGCTAAATGTAAGGCACAGTAATTAAAAATCAATTTATGCTCTGTTTCTTAACACAAAACGTGGATGCTGCCGTTATCAGTCTGTAAAAATGTGCAGCATACAATAATTATCTTGGTATTTCAGATGGTGGAGTGAAGATGCCTCTCTGTATGTCTGTCTTTGTCTGTCTGTCTATCCCTCCCTCACTCTCTATCCCTCCCTCACTCTCTATCCCTCCCTCACTCTCTATCCCTCCCTCACTCTGGGACTGTGAGCCTTAACACAGCAGGAACTTTTATCTTCTGAATTTTAGAAATTTGTGAACATGTAAATCTGAAAGGAAAGGGGGAAAAAATCATGCATTCTGGGCTCAGATTCCCAAGAGAGACCAGACAGACAGACAGACAGAGAGAGAGAGAGAGAGAGAGAGAGAGAGAGAGAGAGAGAGAGGGGGAGAGGGAGAGGGAGAGAGACATACCGAGATGCAGAATGAGAAACAGAGAGACACAGAAGCAAAGGAAAATGAGAGAGATAGAGACAAAGAGAGACAGAGAAAAAGAGAGCAAGCGAGAGAGAGCAAGAGAGACAGAGTGTGTACAAAACTGATCCTTGCTTTACCATCTTATGATGTGTTTTATGGTGTACTATAATACAGTTGGGAAACACAAAATCTCGGCTATGCAATCTGTAGGTCCTTGACACTCAAAACCAAATCATTCCTAACACACAGAAGGACCAAATGCAAGCTGTACACACAGCCTGCCCTAAAAAACTGAGACACACACAGAGTGTGTCCTTCCAAAACCCGAGGTCAGCCCGTATCCCTGACAGCTGCTCATTAAAAGGAGAAGATTCGAAGGCTAGACTTGAATGGGCACAAACTATTCTGCGATGTACTTTTTTTTTTTTTTCTGTATTTGGACTTCTTTCCATGTTCTACTTGAGGTTCAAAAATCTAATACTCGAAAAAGAGAACAGCATGATTGCAACAAGCAGCTAATTCAAAATATATAAAATATATATTCTACAAACCTTATCTACACTCACCAGCCACTTTATTAGGAATACCTGTATACCTGCTCATTCATGCAATTATCCAATCAGCCAATCATGTGGCAGCAGCACAATGCATAAATACTTGCAAGTACAGAAGTTAATGCTCTCATCAAACATCAGAATGGTGGAAAATTGTTATATCTCACGTTGACGTTGACCGTGGAATGGCTGTTTGTGCAAGACGAGCCGGTTGAGTACTTCAGAAACTGCTGATCTCCTGGGATTTTCACACACAACAGTCCCTAGATTTTGCATAGAGTTTGTGCGGAAAACAATAAAAGATATTTGTATCTGTGGCTGTATTCAGATTTAAAGCTGTAGTGGGCGTGGTCTGAGATAAAAACACAGAGGTGACAGCGCTGTCAGCGTGTCAAAAATAAACGCATCGCACAATGTGGTCTTTTGTATTGCTCCCGCCTGAAAGTACAGACCTCTCACTAACATGTTTTTTTTTTGTTTTCGTTTTTTTTTGGAATACTGCAGGATAGCTGTCCTGATGCACAGCTCTAGTCTCATCAAGATGCCCTGTGAATCTTTCTAGCAAGCTTTCTAAAAAAAAAAAATAAATAAATAAAAAAATAAATAAATAAATAAATACTTTATCTCTGTCTGTATCTATTTAGAAAACATCATCTGTTCAATCAGAATAATGTATTCATTTTTCAGCTGCAAGCATAATGCGTATAGTCCAAGTGACTGGATCCAAATATTCAAGATTTGGAAGGAAATAACTGGAAAAAAGTTAACAGCAGCCTCATAAACTTTATTGATGTATTATGAATAAAATAACAGAATAAACAGCCCAATTATCCCATAAGCTCAATGCCTTAGGTGCTCTTATCCTCGTTAGAGATGCACTGTAAAAAAAAAAAACCAAAAAAACCCAAAGATAAGATACTCGAGTTCAAATAAGCTTTTAAGTAAATGTCAAGCATTCACATGTACGTTGCATAGTCTAGATTTCATCGTAATTGAAGTCCCATGAAAACTCCTCTCTGCACCATTTTCCGCTTCGAGAAAGTCCTCCCACAGAGCTCCTTAATTACAAGCCAGTAAGACACTTTGTTGTTGTTTACAGCATTTCGGCAAGTTCAGCCTCTCTTCTTTATAACAAAGTCAGTCTTTATCGGCAGAGAGGCTAACTCGCTGTGCCACTCACACATAAATCCTATTGAAGATTAGATACTAAAAGTCCTGAGCTCATTACCAGTCAATTATGCATGACCACTGGGACTCCCACAAGGCCACGCTCAGTGATGGTAACATTAACTAAATACTCCACCAAAGCTTTCAGCTCTTAGCAGCAGATCACAAACACTTATCTATAATACTGCTCCACTTCTATGCAGCATAAGAGCTTTTCAATGAGGGCAAACTTTTTTTTTTATTTACTGCTAAGTCGCACAGATTTGTCAAGCTCACTTTTGGTGTACCGTGGGAGGGTGGCTCGGGCGACTTCGGGGACTATGTGCTTATATTGCCAAACAAACACAAACCCCTGAGTCATTTCCAGCAGTCTGTTACACTCTGCAAGACAGCCTTCACATGGCTGTT
The DNA here is from genome assembly GCA_037576815.1 of Pangasius larnaudii. Taxonomy (NCBI): domain Eukaryota; kingdom Metazoa; phylum Chordata; class Actinopteri; order Siluriformes; family Pangasiidae; genus Pangasius; species Pangasius larnaudii. The sequence goes on from CM074929.1 coordinate 19,533,805, forward strand.
AGTCTTGGGGGATTAACAAATGACATGCCAGTTGCAATGAAAGTGTCTCTAAAGAAAAAGACACTTCAGCTCAAAAAATTGCTGCTTGGCCACAGCAGTAGTGTGAAAATAAGAGGAACATGAAGGGGGAAAAAAAAAAAAAAGAACACAGCCATATAATGATCCAGTATGTAACAAAGGGGAATAAAGAGCAGTGGGCTGTGCTTTTCCTTGACCATGAATGTGCAGTGTTTGCTGGCTTGTCTGGCAGAAGAATGGCAAACTGGCTGCTGAATGCTGGCACTGTGTGGATACCGGGTGAAAATGGGCCTCAGTGAACCACAGGCCCCATGCTAATGCTGCCAAAGCCATTTGTGGAGCTCCATTTCTCCTGAAGAATACAGGCGAAAAGGCTGACAAGGCCAGTCTGAATAGTATTAGTCACTGGCTTCATAAAAACCCGGTCTATTTCAACATTTATCAAAAGCTTATAACATTTTACTCAGCTAATATTCTTTACTCAGCAATCCATTATGTTAAGTCATCTTAGACTTTCTTCAGTTTGTTCCTGTGAGGGAACGCTTAAAGTTCTTATGCAGGACCCTAAAACAAAGGGTTTCAGAAAGTGTTTAGAAAGCTAGAATCGTTAACCATCCAACAAACACTTGAGGAACCATCTTTTCTATCCTATTCTTTTCTACACCATAAAACTTTTTTTTCTTCTTTTTTCAATAGAGCAGCACTTAGTGCACGTAGTGTCGTCACACTTCCAGGTCTCCCGGTTGAAACCTGAGCATGGGTTACTGCCTGTGTGGAGTTTCGCATGTTCTCTCCATGTGGGTTTCCTCTGGGTTCTCCAGTTTGCTCTCTCCTCTCAAAAACATGCTGATTTGCTTCTCTAAATTGCCCCGAGGTTCGAGTGAATGTGTGGATGGTGCTCTACATCTCATCCATGGTATACTCCTGTCTCACACCAGTGATCCCTGGATAGAATCCTCATCCAAAGTAACCCTCAGCAAAATGATGAATAAATGACCTGATGGATTTGAGGGTGGGCATACATTAGAGGTTAATGGTTAAATTTTAGGGGTTAATGGTTAAATCTAGGACCCCAAAGCATTTGTTGTTTTGTCTCGCCCTACAACAGTGTTTCCCTCTTAGAGAGGAGTTTAAGTAGAACCCCCTTACGAAGCAAAGGACCCTTATATTTTTCTCAAACCTTTGTGAGCCATGTAGATCAAATGCTAAAACATTGTCAACATTAAACTGTTTTCATCTCTTAAAGGCTGCCATATTGAAACAACTAGTAATTTGTTTAATATGTTCTGCTTTATGTTTCTATGGCTTTAAGTAAGGACCTCTTGGGATAATATTGTTTTTTTAGTATAAAAATTATTTCCAGCCGCACGTACACTAAGCTGCCCAAAAACACTTCTACTGAGAATTTGACACTGAGGTACATCAGATCTGTTCTCTTGCCATCATCTCTGATTATTGGAACATGACACCTTTATTTGACCACTAAGTCCAAGAAAGCCAAGGATGCCCACCTAAGCCTTCAGTTTTCCTCTACATCAACTTCATTTCTGACCTCTGAATGAAAGCTCTATGATCAGAGCCTTTTTGTCACTCCAGCATTGGGGGATTCCACACATGGCAGCAGGACACAGGGTTGAGGAAAAGTTAATGAGAAAAGGGCACTCCCTGGCTATGTAATGAACTCACAATACACCCACATAATAAAACGCAGTGGTGGAGAACACGAGGGAAGTCAGCAGTTTTGCTTTCAATACCTTTGTGTCTGGAAACGTTACACGGTTGGGATCCCACATAAATAACAGAATTTGGTTGTTATAGCTGCATGGACAAATAATAAATAAAAAAAAAGAAATAATAAAAAAAGGTGACAGGGTATTTTAGAGCAGGGGTATTCAACCAAAAAAACTGTGAAAGTCCAGTGACACAAAATTCCTGAATACAAAGGTCGGCCATTAATCATTAGTTTATGGCTATATATAAATAAATGCTATTTGAAGTGTCTCTCTTTAATCTGTTTTTTATTGTGTTGGCTTTGACAGAGCCAACACATTGTCCTCCATAATCATCAGCTTTTATTACAAATATTTTGACAATATTTAGTCTTATAACCTTTCACACTTTTAACCTTTGCACTCTTAACTGTTAAATGCTTTGACATTTTACAATCAATGAAAACGAAACACTGTAATATCGTTTAACACTTTTAGCGTGTTTAGCGGGCTTTGTCAAGCCAACATCAAAGTTCATCCATGAACTTTAACCTTCTAGCTTTTGATTGTACCGGCCATTGATATTTTCTAACAAACTTAGTTGGTTCTATTTCCCAACATTTATTTTTCCTAATGCACACTTGTACTCTAAAAACACATCTGTTTTGAACATGAAACATGGAGAATAAACACATATTTCTCTGTCCATTCATCTTTAAACATTTTATTGTAAATTTTTTATTTTATTTGTAGCAGCCTTCAGGTAAATAATTTACATAAATGTATGCAAATTGGATAAGCCACAATAGAGGATCGGCTACAGATACAGTGATAGTTCTGGAGTTGCTTAACTTTTTTAAAATTTATTTTTATTTATTTTTATTAATCAACTTTTAGTGGCTCGGCTGCAATATTTTTCGAGTGCTCAGTTCAGTCTGTGGAATTATGATTCTGTGTCAGTATCCAGTTGATGACACCTGCTCTAGAGGCAGTCAGTATTTAAATATGTAGAATTTAGTCTGTTTGAACGAAGCTCGGGTGCGGTGTTCCATTGATGTGGACAAAAACACTGATGTTTGCCTACAAAGCAAAAAAAAAAAAAAAAAAAAAGGAAAAAACTGAGCAGTCCCTATGTACCTGAAAACACTGGTCAAACCCTGCTCTGTACAAAGTTCCCTTCACCCCACAAGCATGGCCAGACTTGGTTTGCCATCCCTCAAGACAAAAGAAAGGCATGCATCAACATTCTTGTCTGTACACACACACCAAGGCAGACTTCCCTGGCTGCCTGACCAGTTGAGTTACTGGCGGTCTTCCAACACTGGAGAGACTGGAGACACATGTCTTTACTAAGCACTTAAGTGAACACTAAATCTACACATACAAAACGTCACAACTTGCAGTCTGTTTGCGTAGCTGTCCTGACTCCCACACTATCTCCTGTCTACAAGGGTTTTAACTTTATGCTATTCTTAGTCCCTGGCTCCTATTTTAAAGCATCTGCCAAATCGCGTAAACGTAAACGTTAAATACAATCACTTGGGAGATTTGGTCTCAGGCTGTTGGTGTGGTTCAATTGAAAGACTCAACCATGATTTAGTCCAACTGCCAAGTAACCAATGAAATGGAAGACTTTTGCAAAGATATTTCCATCCCTTCCCTTCTGACATGCCCCTCAGCTATTATTTTCTGGTCTACTTAAATTTCCAGTGTGTCACCCAGAAAAGAATGTGTTCCCTCACAAGGTTTCTCTTTATAAAAGAGTTTTTCTTTGTCACTATTGCCCTTGGCTTGCTCATTAGAGGTCTGTATTTTAGATGTGTGTAAAGCAGCTTTGTGACATTGTCCACTGTTCAAAGCACTACACAAATTGAATTGTATTGAATGGAATTAAGTTTCCACAGTGCAAAACCAAATTGGGCAAAATACAAAGCAAGAATTCCACTCTGACTTGGAGAAGGGAAACAGGAAAAGTAAATGGACTGCTGTGGAAGCACAAAATAGAGAGCTCAGAGCCTAAATCAAAAGACAGACGTTTACCATATACCTTGATTTTCCTTGAGTATACGTTAAAGGTCAGATCTAATCAAAAGGAACTAGCACAGCCCACAGTTCTGAAGTGTTAAACTGATCCTTGATGGTCGGTGACCTTTCCACAGAAAAGCACTCAGCTACGTGGGGTGCCATTTAGAAAGAGCACTTTACTCGAGAGCTCGTGCAAAACACAATGCACACTCAGCGGGATGGAATTGGAGAGAACTAAATTGGCCAATAATATGAGCGACTCAGAAATGTATGGTCATTTTTTGAAACATTTCTATTAGGAAAGGAATAATACACCAATCAGCAGCGGAATGATTCCTGCAACCTGCCACTTGCAAGAAATGTAAATATATTTAACTTTATTTACTCTGTAATTGCATGCAGTTAGAAAAGAGGTTATTGGCTGGTTAACTGCAATAAGATCATCCATGGGAAAAGAAATTGACACAGAGGAAAAGATCAACCCATGAACGACCGCCTTTTCACAGGAAAAAAAAAAACGGTTTTGAAAAAGGGAGTGACGAATGCCAGAGACAGGCTATAGCTTGCAAGAGTCTACTGCTGAGATCAAGCCTCGTGTCAGGAGTAGCACTGAACAAGAAATACTGTAAAACCCCTATGGAGAGCATTCTGTCAGAGGTCAACCCTTGCTGTCTAAGGGTGTAAAAGATGGGTCAGTGCATGTGTCTGATTTACAGCAAGCTGAACAGATTTACACTCAGTTCAGATCAGCTTTCTCAGGCTAGTACTTGTTGATGCCTCTTTCCTGATTTGAGAAGTAATAAACTCAGTTTAGCTCCTTGTAAAACTCCACTGCCTCCAATGGTTGCAGGCGAAGGCGCTAAAACTGCATTAGAGCTCAGGACGAAAGCGAGGCTCCCCACAATGTGATGGATGGCAGCCTCGCAAAGACATTCTGCTGACTGCTGATTGATTAGGTTTAATTACATTCTGCTGATGAGTGATTGAGTGATGAAAGAAAATTGCATACTACCTGTTTTTACTCCTAGCGTGCTCCCTTTCTGGGTGACTACACGACTGGGGTGCCATTTGCGTGCTGCTGATATATTATTTATAAATATGTATGTAAAGTAAAGGTAAAGACATTTCAAACACAAGTGTCCTTCACAACAACGTACGGATGTATCAGATAATTAATTTCTCTACAATAATAAAATCTCTACAGCACTCAGAAGACCCAAATTGTTGAAAGAAAATGAATTAAAAAGTAATTAAAACTAACCACTAATTAAGTAACTAACCACATTTTTTGTATTTGCTTCTTCTATGCCTAAAAAAAAAAAAAAATCATCTCTTTTATTTTCAACTCACAGCCAAGAAACCATGTAACTTACCTGAGATTGGTTAACACAGTTTTTGTCAAGCATTAATTTTTTTTTTTAATGTTTTCTTAGATTTAGAAATTATAAAAATGTATTTACATTTTTTTTTAAAGAGTTATAAGGGTTAAATGGCACTGCAATCATGGAACCACACATTCAGCAAAATCCCTGAACAATTCTAAATAAATGTAAGCACCGTAAAAGGTTAATAGCATTTGCTAGGAACTGCACCCTCAAAAAACCATTTAAATACCACACTAATTCTACATTTTCTGGACTGTGAGTAAACTAACATAGAGGAAGAATATAGAGGCTCAGCAGTGACGGTTGGCTTTAGGAAGCTGCTCTTTGCCACAGTGAAGCACAGCAGTGTCTATCTTTCATCTTCTCCCTTGTTCCTTGCTCCAGATAAGTCTCTTCCTCCCTTTCATTTCATCGCCCAAAGTATTCTCATGTCCTGATAAAAAGGGGGGTGGGGGCTCTCACAGGTTAGATCCCAGGAGAGAACCTTCAGCAGTAGATACTCCTCCAGAATTTCTGCCTGGAGAAAGCTGGAGAATCTACACATCTCTCATGTGTCTTTCATGGCACAAGGCCAAGGCATACAAAGAAAGAGTTTGTGTTTGTATGTGTGTGTGTGTGTGTGTGGTTTATTTCCACATAAAGTCATAAAGGCTTTAAAATATAGAGTAAATATCTAAAGATTAAATAATAGAT
>CM074929.1:19539734-19550919 GCA_037576815.1 Pangasius larnaudii
AAGACTGGAAGTGTTGCGGACCAACTGAGAAGTGGACGTCCACGAACATCCACTGACGAAGGCACAACCGACGTGGTTACAACACAGTCCCCTATGTAGTGCACTACAGATGTAGAAAAATGAAGTGTGGACTGTTGGACACAAACAGTGAGCTAACCTGCACCACAACATCTACAATACATTAAACACTTAATTAAAATATCAGGAACAACAATCCAGAGAACAAACAGTCTTCAAAGTTGAACACATTTTTTTTGGTAAACCCCATGAATATGATTAATCCATGACTACAGTTAACACACAGAAGCCACACCCACTGTGTATATCTGTAGCAGAACCAACTAAATAAAGCCAATGAATAGGCAATAGTGTACTGTGTCATTATTTAAAGTGGGTTAACTAGGTTGTGACTTTCGCCACACTGGTCACATCTGTAATTAGGGTTAATATATACATATTAGGGTGTAACCCAAGGACACTACCTGTATCAATTTAGTGCCCAAAGTGGGCGTGGCCTAAACCAGAAGTTAAATAGATTCATTCATTCAATCACTACTGCTATTTTTTAAAAATTTACTATAGTGCATATTACCACTATGCCCCTTGAAACATGGTCAGCATGGGGTGTGAATTTTGGCGCTGACAGTTCCTCAACCTCAGCTACATCACTCCAGTTCATAATTAACCTCAGCTAGAGATGTGCACTGAACTTTTTTTCTAATCACACTTCCACAGTTATCTTTGTTTGTATCTGCCTGTGATATTTTCTAAGGAATTTTAGTTGGGTCTATTTCCTAAAATATGTACAAACTAGTAGCCTAATTTAATTCATTGTGTCCCTGACCAGGCAGTTACTAAGGAGTCTAAAAAAAGCATTGTGTCGTGCCTTACGTTAATTAACGTGGTCTTTTCTTATCTTTCAAGTTTCATGAAAGCTCGCTCACACCTACTTGAAAGTAAAAACCTCCCACTTGTGTGAGTTAGACGCATCCCACGGAATCTTAATCCCCACGCACACCTCCAGTCTCAACCAGATGCCCTGTGAACATTTCTAGCAAGCTTTCTTTTAAATTTTTTAAAAGGTTTATTAAAAAAAATAAAAATGAATAAAAACAGTTCATCTCCTATTTGTATTCATTTAGAGCAAATTATCTGTTCAATAATGTATTTGTAAATGCCACAATACGCAGAGAGTGTTTTCCGAAATTGATTAGGCATTTTTTCCCCTTAAAATTTCATTTGGAGGAAAAAAAAAAAAAACCTTCAATTTGCTCCAGTGTTGCTCTTCACATGAAAAAAAATAACCATGAATGATTACGTATCCTGCCGTTTATAGTGCTTGTTTCTCTCCACAGTTATTATCTTTGTTTGTATCTGCCTGTGATATTTTCTAAAGCATTTTAGTTGGTTCTGTTTTGTAAAATATGTACAATCTAGTAGCCTAATTTAATTCATTGTGGCCCTGACTAAGCAGTTACTAAGGAGTCTACAAACACATTGGGTAGCTAGTGTTCTTTATAAATGCAGACCCAGTGACAACATCTTTAATCCAAATTAAGTTATTGTAGTATGCTGTTTACACGACCACTGCAATCTCATAGCTGCCAAAACAAAATAATTGTCAATTAATCGGAGCTCAATAAGAGCACACTTTGTTTTCACTTATATTAATGATGCATCAAGGACTCCTGTGAGAGACCATTTACAAAACTGTGTCCTCTTTTCAAAACCGTACAGTGGCCCATAAGTACAAAAGATTTTCATAAGCCAAAAACGCAACAGCAAACCAGAAATCACATCAACATTAACTCAAAACAGAAAGGAGAGGCCCTTATTAAACATAACATGCTTACTGCTGATTGGACATGGCATGTGACTATTGCAGAGTAAACGGAATTGCTCTTTTTTAGTCTAGTTAATCTTGAGAATTTGGTTCATGAAGTTACTCATTTGATTATAGTGAGAAGTAATTATTTCTTATGCATAACCCGGCTTCCTTTAGGCAGGTTTTTTCAGTGTTCGCATACTCGTAATGTGATGTAAAATTGACAGCACATCTAAAGTAAGATCATAAGAATGCCATGAATAAAAATAAGCACAAACAGAAGCATCAGCAGATTCATTTAGGTTCATATTTCCTCTTACTGTAAACATCCTCTGCGTTTTCTGCCGTGTCTCAGACTGACATGCGCTGTAGCCAATCAGTAACAAGCACGATGTTCAATAAAGACTTTAGAGTCTTCCTGACATTAATACTGATCTGTTTTCTGATTTGTTGACATATTTTTGGTTTTGCTGTCATGTTTCCACATTTGCGTTTGTGGATTTGTTTCTACGCTGTTGCATTTTTTGATTCATTAATGTGTTTACCAAGTATGGGCCACCATGTGGCAGTGAACCTTTGGACCCTACTGTAGCTGAGTGCATGCACACATAATAAAGGACGAATTAAAACAGTTAGAACGCCCAGGCATGAGCGGATCTGTGAGCTAAAAATATGCCAAGGCCGCATTACTAACTCCCACACTTTACTACCCCTCACAATTACACAAGTAAAAATCACAGTGTACTCAAAAGCAACGGAGCAAGCAACATCAAATATTTATCAGCTTTGCTACAGTGATTATGGGTGCTTGAACTTTTCTTTTAAACATTTTATGTATCACCTTTTCAAAACCTTGGTGAAGAATTATAAAAATGTGGCACGTCTTTATAATCGCTGAATGAATGGGGAGCAGATAGTTATTAGCCTTTTTGTCTGCGTGTGCTCTGGCTGGCTGAAAAACGATCTCAGCCCAGCGAGGTGAGGGAACAAAAGCGGAAACTGCAGTCACACCACATGAGAGCGCATAAGCCAACAGCTCAGGACCTGCTGTGAGCACTGCCCCAAGAGCAGCAGGACGAACACAGCGATGAGCCCAGAAGCCAGAAAATAAATCCCTAATCACTGAGTTACAGCAGTGGACTTTTATTGTTAAGGGTTCATGATTATTAAGGAGATTCCAGGATTGGAGCACCATTTGTGTTCCACTGTCAATACATTTATACATATATATATATATATACACACACACACACACACAAACACACACACACACATGTAAAGTAGCAAGAGGCAATTTAACCACAGATAATGCCTCCTTCATAACGACCTACGTGAATATGTTTGATAAAAAAACTTAAAATATTAATAAAACCTAAAGTCCAAATAAAGACTACAGTATTGTTCTGGCCCACTATAACTACACTTTACCTTGAAATACAGTCAATAAAATATATTATTGTGTAACTTCATTTAACACAACGGCGTCTTACGGCCACTGTTTATTCTCAAAATCCTGTATTTTTTATTTCTAAATTTGTAATATTTTAAGTATATTTAATTTAATATATTTTATTTAATATTTAAAAGTCCTCACATTTCGAGAGTAAAGTCGTAATATTTTGAGGAACAAAAGTCGTTTAAGTATATGTTTTCAAGAACAAAGTCGTAATATTGAGAAAAATGTCAATATTTCAGGAATAAAGTCAGAATATTTTGAGTTTTAATACTACACGTATTAAAAGAGCAACAAAAATACTGTTTCTTTTCTAATATTTTTTCCTCAAATTTTTGAATTTTTAGCTTTTTAGTAAACAGTTCAAACGTTTTCAAAATACTGCAACACTTTTCTCATAACAAATATCACCTTTGCCTCAAAATATTATGACTTTATAAACCTTTTCCATACATCGTCCATTATAGTTCATAGCCACTGTCAGCAAAGAAACCTTGTAAAGATGATCTTGCTTCCTGAGAAGGGGTTAACTACTTTCTCAAACAGCTAAATGCATGTTTTCTTAGATTCAGTGTTGAGACATGATTTAAAAAAAAAAAAAAAAAAAATTAATGGCACCACAAATGTGAAATCAGCTATTAAACCGGTAAGGTAATTACTGAAATCATATGAATCTAATCCAATCTAATCACAAGTATTATAATGTGTTATTCAATGTTTCTGGGTTGAATTTTAAGCAAATGTCTAAAGGCAAGGAGGCCACTGACATGGAAAGACTGGCCCGGTTAATAACAGCCCCACTTCAATCTTTGATAGAATGGAATGTGGGCGCATGTAAAAGCTCCTCCCCGAGCGTGAAAACCCACCCCGAGGCAAAGGATGACGGCACACACAATACTTCAGCGCAACAAGTCCAGACGTGGGCTTCACCGCCGTCTGGAGAATGTTTCCCCGACCTGACGCCTAACCAGGGGGCCTAAAGCGAGAAGCTGATACAAAATCCTGAACGAGTGATCCCCATTCTGCCTCAGACTTTATGTCTTACTCGTTAACTTTACCGGTTGTCAAAGGGATGGTATGCAAAACGTTTCAGATAAAGTCACAGGCTTTATTAAATTACAGGGCTGCAAAGCTACTATAATAACAGCAACAAAAGCAAGTCTCGAAAAATGTTTTATTTTGGAAATGAGCATTTTTAAAAGTGTGTGTTTTTTTTTTTGTTTTTTTTAAATGCTTCTTTTTCTTTGTCCTATTCATCATCATTGGCCAAATCTGATATATTGCTTAAATTGGATTTTCAGAGACCAAGCCCATTTGTTCAGATATAGTCATGTCTATCACATTCCTCTGAAAAATTGCATTATAAGTTTCATTTGTTGAAGTATTTAGTATTAAAGTCTATTTAAATATTAATTAGCCTGAAATTTTATACTGATGACAAAAGAATGAACATTAAATTAGATTACATTCTTAGGCAAAGACGATCACTAGGAGGAGATATCATCTCATTAGAAATCTGAATGTTTCTGATTGCCTGGCTGATTTTTATTTATTTATTTATTTATTTATGCCTAGTTCTGTTTGCTCATTGCTGATATTAAGCTGGATTTTACATTTTGTGGGCTAGCCAGGATCCATCTTAAAATCTTCTTTCTCCAGCAACACAGCTGATCGGAATTCCAAATGACTTCCTATTCACTACACACATTCACTACATAGAATAAAATGAAGTTATAGACATTATGCGGTGGACTACGTGACCTTGAGAACAACATTTGTGATTCAGCCACATAAAAAATGTAAATAGAATAAAATGTTAATGAAACACATTTTACTAGACTTGCACCAAGGAATTAACACAAGATATCTCAATCTTGCTGATTTTTCTTTCAACCCGACGTTTTTTTGACAGCCGTTTCTGGATTCTGTTTTCTTTAAAGGCCTTGTTCGGTCATGCTGCTGAATGTAATCAGCACAGTCAACACTGACACAAGCTGACGAGGGTGGCAAATGTCATCTTTGTTGCTGGTGTCACTGTAAATGCTACAGTTAAACAAGACTAACCCCTGACCTGCCTTCATGCTGGTTTTCATCCATGCTGTTGTTCCTTTCTAACTTTCTGACACCAAAAAATGTTGCGATCTAAAATTCACTAAAAGTCACACTGAGGGCCTGATTTACTAAGAGCCCCCCCCCCAAAAAAAAGAGGTGCATGCAAGCAGCTAATATTTAATATCTAATAAAAAGTTCTATCATGTTCGTATTTATAGCAACAAAAAAATCTCAATATTTTGAGATACTGAGACGATCTCATACAATTTTTATTTATTTTTTTTTAACATGACAAAACTCTCACAATTTGATTTTTAACTGGCAGAAACGTGGTTTCACATATTTAATACCTGCCATTCAGTAGTCATAATTTGCACGTGCAATCATTGTTCTTAAAATGACTATTAGGCTTGATAAATCTCACTGCCGGTGATCATCTATTCGTATTGACGCCATTCTATATTTTGCAGTTTTAGATAGCAATTCCTCAAACTGCATATTAATTAAGGCAAACGTAGAAAAAAACATAAGACGTCCTATTCTGCACAATCCTCCATAAACCCTGTTAGTATATCAGCATTGTTTTTTTTAAATCAGCACCAGAAATGTTATTTATAACCACCTATAGATGTGAAAAAAAAAAGTTTGAGGTGATGTATGTTTTCTACATTTAAACAAATATCCTGTCAAACTAAGTCTCGCTTCTGCTAGACTAAATTCTCCAGCTTGAGCTGAGCAGCATGGATGAGCTGCAGAAGAAAGCCGATTCATTATTAAATGGTGCCGGACTTAAACTGCTTACAGGCCACTTTCTAAACCACAGAAGGCGTAAACGTTGCATATAAGCTCGCGAATTTAATTTAACTGAAATATCTTTTCATTAAAGCGACACACACATTTTAAGCCTTCCTACACAGTATTTGTTTTGCCTGGGCCACTTACTTTCGCTATTTCTGTCACCGTTGTGTTAATTCTGAATCTCGAACACTCATCACACGGCCTCTGTGTACAAGCTGGCGTGAAGAAACAATAATTAATTAGGCATGACAAATGATAAATGGGACAGAAGTAACACAAATAATTTGTTCAAAATGACAACATAACATGGCATGATGAATGATTGTTAAATTGCCTTTCTAATGAGCAAATGAGTTTTTGATTCACCTCCTTTTTCATAATCATTTTCATCCTTTTATCTAAGAATATTTAATACTTCAAGTCTTATCCGTGAGTCGTACATTGTGCTGATTTATAATGAACAATCAAACAGAGACAGATGTTAAATATGAGCAGTGTTCAATTAAACCTGCTTTTTAATCAAAAAATCTTATATATTTTTTTTACTTCACATGCATTTTTCTCAAATGCATTTTTATTATTATTATTTTTTATATTACTTTCATCCCTCAAGGGCTTCAACTTGGCTCTCCAAGGATCTGAATTCGAAATACTGTATGGGATCTCAAAATGGACAGATTTATGTTTGATAGAAATGCCAAAGATTGTCTTACGTCTGACACAGTTAGAGTTTATAGTTTAACCCGTTAAGATTTCACACACTTTCAGGTTTACATGAGATCACCACCGTGCCCTCAGATTCCATGCAAAATTGTTAGGCTGAAAAATTGTAAAAAGAACGGCCAGTCTAGCGCTCATAATCAGTCCGGAATCTAAAACGGCAGTAAACACGGGAATAACAGATCATCCCCGTAGTGCTATGCACATTTCCAAGCAAACAAAAGTGAGAGCCATGAAGGCAACAGCTGGTACCTGCAAACACTCTATAATCCAAGCAGGTGTTTTATGGGAATCTGGTGATTTCAATATCACCACCTAGACACCTTAATGTTTTATGGCGAGCATGCAGATGGAAAGGCGCTGATGGACGCGCTTCCTTCCTTCCACGGCTCACGTTCTCCTGCAATGAAACCCACACAGCTCAACAACAGCTAAGAGTTTGGGCTAAACTGTAATTATCTCAGCTTTAACACAGACAGGAGGATCAGAAGTGGATGCGAACGTGCTCAGAATCCCATTCAGCTGAGCCACAGGTAGTAGTTTGATAAATAACAGGATGCAAACAGATGAGAGAGGAGAGGCAAAACGCTGATCTCGGCACATCTGCTCAATAGGATGGAGAAGAAAGCAGATGGCGTGACTCTCACTGAAAGTTTATGTGATACTCAGATACACTTCTGAATGCCTGAGAAATATCGTTTTGAAGATCAAGTGCTGCATTAATGAATGTCACAAAAGTTTATGATGGAAGAACTATTAATCAGGAATCGCACTGTAAATGGTTAGGAAATAATTGTAAATGTTAAAAGAGCTCAAAGCCCATCTGTGCTTAAACACTGGACAAAAAAAATATTATTTAGTAAGAAAACACTTTTCATGCTTTTTACCTTTACTAATTGTTGTATTCCATCTTATGTAAATGTGTTTTCATTCCTGTTATATGGAAACTCATCATTTATTGTATGAAGTGTAATCAGTCTTAGTATGTCATAAGTTTAATTTCTTGATTTCTTTATTAACTTACTTACTTATTTATTAGATCGAAGGCACTTTTGAGTGCCATTTTAAATATCCAAATAGTGCTAAACAAAAATGGCGGATTGGATATTGGAGGAAAATGACAACGATTGGAATTGGATTTGGAAAAGAATTGGCTTTTTTGGAACTGGAAATGTTTACATGTGAACAGACTTGACTTTTTTTCTTTAGCTAGGATTGATTGTTATATTTATACTTTATTATAATTACAATGTAAGTGATTTTTGTGTGAAATAGTTTGACTATAAAGAGTTCAGTAAAACAAAAACTTCGGTATTGGAAAAGAAAAAGTGCCCTCTCTATTATTATTATTTTTTTTTATTATTCTCAACAACAACAACAACAATAATAATCTCCTCATAACAGCTCATGCCTCATGGAGTAACACAACCCTTCCCCACTCGATAAGTTCAGAAACTTTGGTTATCAGCAGCCCTGAGCTGTAATAGCATGTGAGAGCACTATTCACAGGGACGAGGCTTAGAGAGGCTTTGACTCTGTCTCTGCCAGTTTGAAGAGCGGTGTTTTAAGACAAAGTGCACTTCACAGTGACCTGAACAGCTCCTGTTTCCCTACGCAATAATAACATGCTGCACTTTGGACATGAGAAAGGTAGTGACAGGGAAAATGGATCTTCACTGTCACATTTTCATCTTCTGGATTTGGATGCTTACTGTATCAGCTTACAAGTGAACAAATTGGGGACTAAATGAGAAAAAGAAACTTGGCCATAACAGTAAAAAAAAAAAAAACATAATCAGGAGATAAATTGTACCTTAATTAAAACGGTGTACGTGAATTTATTTTAGCGTGATCAGCAGAACGGGAAGTTTGCCATTCTAGCCGTGAGAGCCAGGAGGCTCAGGCAGGTAGAGAAACAGACAAAAGGAAGATAGAGAAAAAAAGACAAAGCATGACAGCAGGAATGGGAAACAAAGCACAGGGTGAGGGCGAGCATGAGTGGAATCTGTCAGTGGGGACGTCTCCAGAGTGGATTAGGACGTGGAGACAGACGTTGCCTCCAAGCACTGCAAAACAACAAACAGTCGATGCCATGACTTGTGTGTACTCAGGTAAGCTCTGCTCTCGGGGCACAGACGCTTCACTAGACAAACATGTCAAGAGAGCAAGAGAGCGCTGCAGGCTCCACTGTCCACCCAGGACACAAAAAAACGACCCTCCAGGACCCTTCTTCAAGTCAGAGAGCAGGACCTGACCACAGGCAAGAGGGCGCATTAAGGGGAAAGCAGTGAGCTTATTGAATTTACGCAGATCTTCAATGCTGACAGGTCTTACAAGTGACACACCAAGCCATCCCGCCTCCAAGATTACAATCTGTCATCTCCTGTTCTTTAGCTAATCCCAATTCATTGGCACTTTTCAAGGCCCGGCATGCTGCTTTTTCTTTCAGCCAAGCTCAAGAAATAAAGGCAATAAAGGAAGCGTCTCAGCAGAAGAAATACATCTCAATCATTTCCCATTTAAAGCATATAAATGCACAAGTTAAAGGCATACAAGGATCTTTCACACTCATGGGAAATGAATAATTCTGTCAGCGCTCCTGAGGAAAAGTGATTTTATTCTGATTATATTATATTATATTATAGTATATATTATGGTGATTATATTATATTTATTTCATTCTGAGATTTTAGTTTAATTAATCCAACTTCCTAAACGGAAATGCAAACCGTGCAACTCAATTTTATGGAATAATGTCATATTATTAAAAAAAAAAACTTTCTTTTTAATAATAAAGTGTTTTTCATTACTGCGTGGTTATTAAATTAAGCATTCATTAATTAGTGCTTTTCAAGTATGATATGCAGGAAATTATTACAATTTACACACTACAAAGACTAAATAATATTACAAACTACACATCGATTATATTATATTACATTATTTTATACTGAAGAAGATTTTGGCCAAGTATCACTATTGATGACACTGTTGATGTTCATCTGAGTTTTTTTCTTTCTTCGCCCCCACCCCGACAAAAACATGTGATGGAAACCCGTTGCATTTGTTAGATGAGCTTCCTCAGTAGAGCACTAACTTGCAAGAATGGGCAAAATTTAGCATAGATCCTAAACAGCAAGTCATATTTTACAGATCTGACATTTGAACCATTTAGCTCCGCCCACATACATTTAGCACTAAATTGGCTTTTTTCCCCAAATTGTGCATATTTTCAAAATAGTTCTATGTCACAGTACTCATAATATCACCCAAAATAATAAAGAACATAATGGCCATCCCACACTTTTCTTTGGCTATTTTACATAATCTCTTGGCCTTCAAACCTTTAAAAAAGACTAAGGTGCATTTTGGTCTATAACGATGTCTGTAACATTTCTAACCAATATATCCAATACAGTTTCCCAGCTTCAGGATAGTTTTCCTGTTATTCATGCATACTTTTCATTCTCGAGTCTAGAGTATATATCAGGTTAGAGTTCACTACTAATTTCACTTGAAAATCATAAAATCACTCCCATGAGTACACTCAGGCGATGAGTGTGTTATCCAGGTCTTATATCACAGCATTGTCGAATTCTCTCATCAGAAGGTGTTGATTAATTCTCTGTAACAGCAGCTCAACTGTAAATCTGGCTGCAGTTCAAATGGCAGGTTTATATTAATGCGTTCATTCTACTACTACCGTTTCTATAGCAACAGCTCATTCACACGGACGTGTATGCTGGACACTACACATAATAAATGCCTAATAATAAATGGATTACGAAACTGTGCTGTTATTTAACTAAGAAAAACATATTATTGTTGATATTTTTTGTTTAAATCGCCCACTGCGTTGTGGATTATTTTCCTATAACAGCATGCCGAATTGTGTTTTATTTCTTACATACAGCATCGAGGTAGAGGTGTTTGCTGTCACCTTTTCACTGACATGCATTCACTCAGATTTGTTAGCAGTGTGATGGAGAGGTGCTGACGTCTCAGGAAGCCCTCTGGTCTGTTTACCCTCCACTTGTACCTGCTAGCTAGTCTGTACTCGCTATGACTGCTGGAGTGATCTGCTGCCAATATGTCTACCATATAATGGCCATTTAAGTTTAACCACAAGTCTGTGATGAAACTTGTTTCTGAGCACAAGAAGTTTATCATCTTGAGATACCTTCAGACCACTGCATGGCCATCCAGCCACAAACACTCATACAACACTGCCTTCAGAATTCTTGCTGACTCAGCGTGACTCTTCAATTCAATTCAATTCAATTCAGTTTTATTTGTATAGCGCTTTTAACAATGGACATTGTCACAAAGCAGCTTTA
>CM074929.1:19558046-19570287 GCA_037576815.1 Pangasius larnaudii
GTGTGTGTGTGTGTGTGTGTGTGTGTGTGTGTGTGTGTGTGTGTGTGTGTGTGTGTGTGTGTGTGTGCGCGCGCGCGAGTCTGTGTGGTGTTGTGTGATGTATGATAAGGACTAATGCTCCCCTGACAAGTGTCCATGATCACAGCAGCAGGCGAATCTCAAATTCATCACACATAACAGGTGTTAATTCATTCTCTCACACCAATCTCTGCTTTCCCCAACCTCTCTCGCTCTCATGCCCAGCATCCTGTCCTCTGTCTCTTTTTTTCTTTCAGACTAAAGGCTTTACAGTCTTCTGAGATGGTGTATCTTATTTGAACAATGATGCAGAAACCCAGACTTTCTTCAGGGAGCTTTAAAATGCAGATATAGTGCCATCTGTGAGTCATCTCCCAGCGCTTTTTCTTTTAAAATTGGTGCTTGTCAGGAACAAATCATGACCTTCTATCTAAGGATCTATCTGCCATGCAGTTTTCATCCAGATAGAACGTTGTAGTAGTAAGGTTACAAAATGTTATACTTTCCAGCTTTTATAAGATAACAGAGAATTAAAAAAAAAAAATTTGGGCATAGTTTTGCTTTTTGTTTAATGTTAATGTTTAATGTTTTGTTTAATGTTTAAACTTACAGATTATTATTAAGTTAATCATCACGTATTGTAAATGGCTTAAGGGGGCTTAAAAATTCAATATCAATTTTAACATATCAGTAGCATTGTTCTACCCAATCAATATGAAATTCCTCTGCACAGAATGAAACTTTGTTCTTTGCTCTTAAACAATAGCTGCAAATTAATTGGCAGTGAATGATTTTGAAATAAAAAAAAAATAACCTTGTATAAATCACAGATTACCTTTAGAAATGCAATGTAAGATTTTGCAATAAAAGTTTAGAATGGTGCACTGCATGAGATTGGCGCAACTGGACGTACATCCAGGAAACCAACGGTAGACTGGCTGAGCATTTCTTTAAACCCCTTTGTACCATTAGAATGAAGGATTTCTTCTTTTCAGTGCCAAGACACTTCAGCGACAATGGGCACAGAATTAACATAAATAACATCTCTGTTAGCATTGTCGGTTGTTCCCATGGCAGCAACAAAGTGAGGAAACTTCAACTGAAACTCTTCTACACTCGAAAGAGTTTAGAAACTTTAAAATGGATGTCATGTTTTGACAAACCAATCTAGACACAGGTGAGAAACAACAGTGGCAGTATAGGGCAGTTTGCTGACATGTTTCAGGTCTACTTGTAGCCTTAGACTGAACACTGAAAATCAGTACAAAGTTATTTTAACTGATCATCTTTATCCTATGATGAAACGTTTCTAAACTGATGGGAATGCTGTCTTCCAGAATGACCCACCCCCTTCCAGAGTGAACAAGGGCTCACTGAATGGTTTGATGAGGATAGACATGATGTAAATCATATGCTGTGGCCTTCGCAAGTCAACGGCTCTCAAACCAACTATGGGAGATTTTGGACTGATGTGTTAGACACAGCTCTTCACCACCATCATCACATAATCATCAGGTAGTTCAGGTAATATATTTTTTTTTGTTGGGAAAAATGGTGTTCATCCCTGCACTGCAATGTTCTAGTGGTTCATGGTGGCCCAACATCTTGCTAAGCCACATAGCTGTTTTTCCATTTAATTTGTCGTCCCTCAGTATATTAAATATCAACCTGTTTCACCTCCTATATTTTCAGAAACACTTCCTAGTAAATATCCATATATTTAAAATATATTTATATATATAATATAAAGGTATTTACAGCAGCATTTATTTCTCACAGTTATTAATATGCATGCATAATAATACATTTGCATAGCAACAGCTGAGAAGGTTCTGTCATTTCTGGCTTTTATACCAGCAACAGGAGCAAGGCAACACCTCAAAGTTCCTTTACTTTCTATCAGGTATATTACTGTCCTCTCAAAATGGTTCATTCTTTTATGAATCATCTACTGTAGGCGGGCTGTACAGTCTGAATGGGATCAGTGATGAGCGGAATAACATTGGCATCATGAGAGGGTGGGTCATTCAAATCTCCGCAATATCTATGCATAGGGAATTAATAGAAATAGATTAGAAGGCAGATAAAATCATTAAGAATGAACAAGAGTTTATAAAACCACATAAAACTTATGGGTTTGCTGTTTGTCCCTTTGTGTACTTTCAACTTTGACTGTCTATTTAGCCTTTTTCCTCCCAAGGGATTTTGAAAAAACAGAAAATAATCCACCTCATTCATATTTATTATACCTCCAATGTATTTTACATGCTCTCTCTCAATCACTGTTGATGTGTTATGGATTTGTTAGGGCTGAAATAAATTAACCCCAATGCACAAGAAAGTTAGGGGTGCTTCACCCAATGTCATCACTTGACATGATTGTCAATGATAATCTACAGTCTGGGCTCGAAAGAAAAATCAGCCCAGCCTCTACTCCATAACATTATGTATTTTTCTTATGAACATTGGTGTTGGTTCCAAAAATCTACTTTAAGCCATTTGTTAATAACAAATAAGATAACATAGATGCCAAAAATTGAGCCTTAAGGTTTTTTCCTTGAAAGATATGGAGATAAGGATAACCATACTAGCCCATTTATAGCAGCCAACCCTGCAATACAGAGAGCCAATAAGTATTGCTTATGTTACACACATAAACACATAAACAAATACAAATTCTGTCACTGTTGTTGTGATCTGCTATAATAGTGTCTGTCCATAGAGGATTAAAGAGACTGGCCAGTATAAAGTGGGAGGGACTGCAGAGATGGATGGTATTGGGATGATGCATGATTGGCTTCCTGACTAATGATCATGGTGAGTTGGGGTGACACGGAGGGAGAAACATGGAGTCAGGAAATGATTATGGCAGGCAAAAAAAAAAAAAAAAATGACAGCCTCTCTGACGTCTCTCCCAGCGCCCAACCACATGAGACAGAGTGATGGGGAAAGCCACTCAGATAGGCCTCAGTGCCTCACTGCCGCTATGAGCAGTGTGCTACAAGGCTTTTCTTTTTAAAAAAAAAAACAGCTTTGTGATCTTTAAGACCTTTTATATTGCTGGCAGTTTGATACCTCACACTGTGTATGAAGTACTTGATGCACTTGAAATAAAACGCTGGTAAATTTTCATGTAATTGTACATACAGTATTTTGCATGCATCTGTTTTCTATGCCTGTCTTTATGAGATAGTAATAGCTAATACATTCATGGACGGAGGCATGTACAGTTCATAGGTTGCTGCCAACAGGAAGACCAATTTATCCCAGGTGAGAAACAGCCCGAGTGTCTCATCTGTCAAGCTCCTTTCAAAATGTCAGTCTAGTTCTTCACTCAATCATCGTCAACAGCAGAGTTGTCCCACATGTCAGACTGACAGGCTCGGTCTGTGAATCAGAAGAGCTTCTTCGCGGTTTGACTTTCTACCCTCAGATTTATTCAAATGTAACACTGAGTTGCACATTTCATTGTGAGCAGAACTGCTCAAAGGACACGATGGCTGCCTCTGATATTCAGATCTGGCACTTCACCTGGAAGAGTTCCCAGACATCTGGAGCATAATGCACATGCTGAATACGATGAAACAGCCACTTCGGCCAACAGGGTCCCACTTCCCATGCCTTCATTTCCCTCTCATACATTTCCATTTCCAAACAGATTTCAAATTTCCTTTTGATATCCGATTTTCAATTTCACTTTCTCTCTGCCGCACGACTTATTGTCAGCACTCAGGTCTGCAGGTATTATCAGACATGGCAGCTTCTCAAGACCCTGCCATTTACATTCCATCCAGGGAAATGTCACAGTGCAGCAGTGTCCCGTTGAGGTAGACAGATGGCCCCCAGGTGGGCCGTGGTGCTGGAAATAGAAATGGTACTATGCTGACCTGTGGAGAACCTTGATGAAGTTCAGGAAAGTGATCAATAAAAAAACTGCCATCTTCAATAACCACCTCACACAACTCACACATTTAAAATGCAAGTAAAACGTCTGTACTATATATGCAAAACACAAGGCAAATAGTTAAAATAAACTAAAAGCATATACAATTAAATAATCAGGTATAACAGGAATAAGAGACATTCGGCATGACGTACACAAGTTGAAAAATATAATGGTATACTATATGGTAATGGTGTGGTACAGCAGGACTTGATCATCTTTAAGATCTGTTAGGAACCTGTGCCCATGTTCTTTATTTATATTCTGTTCCCTTCCCTTCTGTTTTTGAACATTAGGTATTTTCTGACTTTTATTTCAAACCAGCTTCTGTACAAGGAGTTTATAAATTTGCTGGGTTTACGCTGTATCGAGAAAAGAAATCATGTCATCTGACTGTTCCACTGCATGACTCGATCTCTCCGTGCAACGGTGAAAAGTGCATCCCAAAAGAGCTCACACTGAATGGTACCTCACAATGCAGATGCTCACACTGCATGAACCTCCAAAAGTTGCATCATTCTGAAAATGTCGATAGGCGGGCCAAAAACAGTGTGCACATTTTATATGCTGAATCTCTGCAAAAACAGTGTGCACATTTTATATGCTGAATCTCTGCAAAAACAGTTTGCACATTTTATGCGCTGATGGTGCTGCCATTGTTCGCTTACTGTCACTTCCATTACTTTCTTTTTTAATTTTTTCTCAGTTTGCAGTTGGATTTAAACTTGCAAAAACAAGCTGCGTGCAGCCTACAGTTCAGGAATATGGTTACTAAGCAACCACAACACCGCTGATGAGATAGCAAGGTCAAAGATAGTCTTTAACTGACGGTGCTAACCAGGCTTTTAACATGAATATCGGCTCATGACGCTACTCAAACTACATGTCAACATGTCTGACAGGTCGATTGAGTGCACTTTCATTTTTGATTGACTGAACAGATTTAAATATATTGTTTACCTTCTCATACTGTATGATTCACACATTATTTGATCACGCTTAAAAAAAAAAGCGTGAGGTAGTTGGCAACAACAGGTGTAAATTGTTCCAAAATCATGGTGTATTCCAAGCCTTGGTCAAAATGCAAACACAATCCAAAACACAAACCAGTAAAATAGTCTGACGTCAGAAATCTGCAAAATTGAGCATATAATCAAATTCCATTCCAAGGTACTTGAAATTCTCTCAGCACTACAGACTCGGACCATTTAAAATTGATAACCATGTCTTTGTCTTTCTTAACACAAAAGAAGAAATAAATGGTTTGGCCAAGTAGAAAATGTCAGCAAAACAATGTAGAGTGACTGTGAGCATTAAGTGTAAGTAGACTGAATGTACATGAGTCTAAAGAGTGCTAATGAAAAAGACTAGACTGGTGACTGAGACTGGAGAGGTGAGGTAAGGTATTATGTTATGTGTCTGGGGTGACCATCTTATGCTGATACATATTAATGTGAATATGCTATTTTTTTTATCATTCATTCATCTTCGGTAATCACTTTATCCTGCTCAGCATTAGGACATTTAGCATAGACAATCCACCTACTGTCATATAACCCTGAGTAGACCCGAGTGAAACTCCACAGACAGGATAGAACTGGGGACCCTGTAGCTGTGAGCTGGCAAATGTAACCACTGTGCCACTCATATGCTAGATTTATTCTACTTACATTTTTCAAGACAGCTGTGTATTCATAAAATGTTAATGCTGCTGTAAAGACGCTTATATGTCATAAGTTTATGCAAATTATTGCATTGATTAGATTCACCAGAAAAACCACATATTTAAGCATTCACAACTTGCAGTGAATTACAAGAGGCCTAAGCTGTAAGTTTCTCTACTGAGACAGGAAAAGAAATGAGGAGATAAAAAAAGAGAATATTAGATATAAAAGAGCAGCTAATGGCAGAGACAAAAAGGAAATGAGGATGGAAGTGGCAGGCAATAAGAATAAGTTGGAAATCCGTCCTAGTGTGTTAGTTTGGCCTTTCATGCATAAATGTAATAATTTTTTTTTTCTTACCTGCAGACCAGATTCCCTTTTTCAAAGATGCATACACCTCTGAGATTTCTGTTTGTAATTAGAGGCATGCAATGGCATAGCAGCTCTGCTGGAGCATTACTGTGACACAGTGCGGAAAGCAATGAAGATTTATTGCGAAATTATGCATATCTACATGTGCACTCCCTTCATTTTATCTTGCAGAACAATCTTCTAAATGCTTTTCTTTTCGCTTTTTTTTTTTCATAATATAACCGTATAAAACCATTCAGGATGAGAAACCATTACACAATACACTCCAACCACAATCCCATCCCTTCATTGCGGGAAACCCTCACATTTTCCACAATTATATAAAACACAATAAAATAAAAATAGTGCTTATCATTTAGTTAAACACATTGAAAAGGTTTTGTGTCCACTTTCAGTTCAGAATGGTGTATGAGTTTAATGGGTGATATCAGGGCGTGTAATCAGAGTAAAACAAGGACCATATGGCTCTCCTGCTGAAAAACGATCATCTAGTATGTAGTGAACACCTTTATATGGTACGTAAGCTTGATGGGTCCATCTTACCCTTCTTTACAGATGGGGAGCTAGTCAAAGAAAGCCATAGGCATCCCACAGGGTTTCATCGACACTGCTAACGTAAAGAGCATTCAAAATGAGATTGGTAAGTGAGGTTTGAAATGGAATAGCTTCTACTTTATATATTCATATAAAGACGATTGGAAGATAATACAAATAATAACAATAACACTACAAGTGTCCCCTATATCTCTTGCCCATTAAGAAGGTTTAAAGCACGACAAGGTGAAATTATTCACTAGCGAGACATTAACAGTAATTTAACAGTAACAGTACTGGCAGAAGCAGAGAATCGAAAATATTTAAAGAGAGAGAGAGAGAGAGAGAGTTAGAGAAAAGCTGAAATGCTGATAGAACAGAGAGCTACATAGAGCAAATGTATAATCCGCTGAAGAGTGCTTGGTCATTTTTCAAAATGTCTGAAAGTGTTTCCTAACCATGTTTTTGAAAGTGTGAAGTACAACAACAATTCTTATTTTGTCTACGATGAGCGGGAAAAAAGCCTGATAGGATGCAACCGGACAAAGCAATATCTCAGCTGTGATGAATGACTCCATTTATGCAAGAGTTTTGCGATTAAAACCTGTACATATCACAACCCTTGTATTGTATGCTATGTTTAAACATCTTCTGACAGTAAAAATGGTAAATGGGTGGCTAGGGAACAGAGTTTATAGAAACTATGGTAAAATAATAAAAATGCTCACTGCCTTAAGAGAAACAGACAGATGACATATGGTAATGTATTTCGAAGAGGGAACATTTGATCTATTGGCAAATATAGTTGGAAGATTTAACTCATATGTTAATTTAGAAATGAACTGATGTACACACACACACACACACACACACACACACACACACAATAAACCAGGAGTTTAAGGAGTTAAACAGTCCTCTGCAGATTGCCCAATTAAGCCAGAATCTTACAAATTGGCATATTTGCACATGCACACATGCACACACATCCACACACAAAATAAAACGAGTAGATAAACTACAAACTAAAAGACGTGCTGCTATTTTTAAAAAGTATAAAGAAAAGTATACTAACTGTCATGACACACCCACAGTGCAGCACTTTGTAAGGCCGTACTTACTCTTAATGACATTCTGACAGATAAAGGCACAAAGGAAAATACACTCTGCTAATAAAAACACAGCAGTGTGAATATTACACTGTTCATATTACAGTGCAACAAATTCAAATATTTAATTGAATTAATTTTAATTAATTTTTTTCACATAAGCACTACGACCCTCATGCCTATTAACTCTGGAGTTAACTCAGTGGCTAACGCTATGGCTCAGTGCACTCAACCTACCTGGTTTGTGCCTCGATTGAGGCGTTTGTGTTTTAGTCAGAGCCGTTTTGCGGTCTGTCTCCGCACTTGGTTCCACTCCACACCATGTATTGTGCTGTCGGACAAGCGGGCCTTGCACAATGCTATTATACATCCTAATGCCAAGACCCGTAACAGTTTTGTTTTGTTTTTTTTGGTGGTTTTTGAGATGTAGTTGGGCTGGAAGTTTTGCTGAAACCTGGCAACCCTGATTAATGATATTAAAGGCTGTGTCATTATTAATGTCATGATCAAAATCTATGGTCACCTTATCTTATTCCAGAACAAGCTTAATTCATCAGCTTCTTATGGGTTTCAAAAGCAGATTACTGAAATAAACTGCTTACCAAAAACACATTTTAGTGCATATATTATCTTTACCTTTATCTTGCAGAGGGTCAATATTATCTTGCTGCTTTTATACAGTGGGAATTTTTAAATTATGTCCTTACAGAGCTGGACCTCATGACCAATTTATGCAATGTTTTCTTAAGTATTGAGCATGAGAGTTTGCAGATAGACTAACCACTTTCCATTACATTTACAGAGAGAGAGTGTGTTTTTCTCTTTTGACTCTCTCTTGTTTCCTCTAGGCTTTCTATTCAATGACATAAATGCAACAAGGTTTAGATTTTATTGGGTAACACAATTCATGCCATTATCATTGTGTGAGAACAGACTTGAAGAAAGCCTTGGGCAATACAGAGACTACAGGCAAGTCCAAACACAAAATGCATTAGTATGACTCTCTAGATCGAAGAGGCTGAAGCATAGGGAACATTTAAAGAGATCTGTTAACTGGAGGAGAATGAGGCTGGGGAGAAGAGGTCATCATTGCTGACATGCTAGTCCCACATGAGTGCTGAAACTCCTTAAGTCCTCCTTAACCAAGACCCACAATCAAAGCTCAGATAAGGATGTCAACCTCACTCCAGTGCACCAGTGCCACTTCTGAAATATGACTCTGCAGCCTGTAATAACAACACAGAGCATTCAATTACAACCCTGCCTTTGCCAAGGTCCTTCTCTAGGGGGGCAGGGGTGTCGTATATACACCAGTCTGCCTATATCTGTTCCCCTCTGGGTTGAGTTATGGCCCTCCAGCCAGACTACTGCAGCTCAGACGAGCTTCACACTCATTCTCACATCCCCTCCACTATACACAACTGCAGATAGCACACCACCTCCCATTTAATTAAAAGTACACAATTATTTCATAATGATTTATAGAGCTGTCATCAGGCAGGGGGACGAGATAGAAGGAGAAAGTGAACTCCTCATTTTTTTTCTCGTTTTGATTGGGAAGGCAGAGCAAAGTCAATTGTTTTGTCTTCCTCTTTGTAATCTGCTGAGGTTTCTGAAGACTTCAATGAAATGGTGCAGCACATCACGACATGACCTGCTATTTGCAGTAATTGAGGTAGAGTAAAAGTATTTTGCGCTTAGAGCTGGGGAAGAACGATAAGACAAGCTTGTCACAGTGCCCCTGAGCAGATGGCCAGCCAAAGAACATAATTATATGGAAACAGGAGTTAGAGCAGTTAATTAGAGGCATTGCTCACATCCAAGACTGTTAATGTAGATGCCCAGATATTCACTACTTCAGCATTTCTGCCTGCATGATTCATTCTCATTCCTATGGCAGCTGTGACAGATGTGAGTTGTTTGTGCAGGGACTCGCAGGAAATGAGCTGAAAGTGTCCATTCAGGACTTTGTGCCCAAGACCCAAGTTTCAATTTTTGCATTTCTTTCTAACCCCTTGAGACCCAAACCGAAATGCTGTGTGCCTTGTCATGTCATCTGACTATTTCCGTTTATTAGAACCTAAACTATGGAAACAAATGAAGGTCTTCAAACAGGAAGAGATTTGGGAAAAGAATAATACCCATCTGTCCACATATGAAGATTTTACCAGCATATACACACTATATAAATGTGATGTTCTCATATGATAACGGTTTTAGACATTTAACCCTCAGCTGCTTCTGCATTTTAATATTTTTATACCTGGAAACAGGTGAACAGTTCATGAACAAAATAAACCAAAGAAGATTAATCTCCAGAAGATTTAGGAATCATGACATCATGTAAAAATTACTAGTGGTTTATAATATGTGGCATCAACTTTTCACTTCATGTGCAGGCATACTACTACTACTACTACTAATAATAATAATAAGTAACAATGTTGTGCCAGTAATTAATGCCTCATGCTATCAGAAAAGTTCAAGCATGGTTACTAAATTTGCATGATTTCTTTAGAATTGTCGATTATTATACTGAGGTGTAACCCGAGACGTGCAGGAATACCATCCCTCTGCTTTGAAAAATCTGCTTGAAAAATACCGCTATCACTCTTGTCCAGCTGATTTAGGTTAATGCTGTTATGCCACTATAGAATTATAATTTGACACTTGATCCATATCCTGATTATTTGTGAATATGCCAATTTGTAAGATTCTGGCTTGATTGGGCAACCTGCAGAGGAGTGTTTAACTCCTGAAACTCCTTATTTCTTATCTAGGTTTTCATCTCAAGCTGGTTTTTAAACTGTGTGATTGCTGTGGTCATTTATAGATAATTACTTTTCACACTGTACAAGATGATTCCAATAAAATCACAGCGAATCTATAAAAGAATATGTGTGATATGTCTTCTTCATGTCAGATTATACAGTGAAGATCCTCTAATGATAGACCTGCAATTAAAGAAAATGACTGCTTTCTGCCTACATTATCAATCGGAGGGATCCAGGTTTATGCAGAAAATGGGGTCACACAAACATAAACATTCTTCAAAGTGAGCTTGAGATAATAAGGATTTGTTTTCTCTCCATTAGCATACTTCATTTACATTTCACACCTGCCAATACAATATTTGTAGCTGTCTCTTGAGTTTTGCATCATCGTAAGCCGGGGGTGTCCAAAGTCCGGCCCCAGGGCCAAATGCGGCCCATGAACAGATGTTAATAGACCTGTGGCTTCTCTCTTAGAATGTATGATAGGTGGCTTGCTGGGCAATTTTTTCTTTCACCTTATAGTGGCAGCAGACTGTGTTAACACAGTTAGCTAAATTGCAAGAGCCTTTTATTCCTCACCTCCAAATTAATTTACTGCATAATATTTATTCATAGCTACAGACAAAAATTGCAACAATAACAGTGAGAACGAGTGATTTCCTAAGAGCTTTTTTAAATAAATACTTTCATCAGGAGCCATAGCAAATGCACATGCCTCATATATCAACAGACTATTATGGTAATTAAGGAATTTAATATGATGAGACATTGTGAAACAATTCATGGTTGATCTATCTGCTGCTCCTGTTAGAGGCCACCATAATGGATCATTGGTCCACATATTTACACATATTTGATTTGGCACAGTTTTTTTTCTTTTCTTTTTTTTTTTTTTTTTTTTTAAATATACACTGGATGCCTTTCCTGACACAACGCTCCCAATTTTATCCTGTCATGTGCCAACCACTGGCTGGGGTCGGTTCCTTGGCCGGGAATCGAGCCCCAGCCCACGGCCTTACCATTAGTCCTCTAGGGACCTGCTATGAAACAATTCATGGTCAATGCAAAAAAAAATATAATAATAATAATTCAGATAAACAAAGGGGAGAGAAACTGAAGCAGCTGGAAGCTGTCTTGGCAGAAGCAGCTTTTTATCAGAGCAAATGCGGAGCAGAACTTTACTAGAGCTAATAAGTGGTGATGCTTCCAGCCAATAATCATGGAAAAGCTTTCGTGAATTTTTGAAAGATTCCTTACCTCAAGTGGATTTGCAACTAACCATGTTGCAACCTATGGTGGGGGCACATATAAAAAGTGCTGTAATTCCTACATCGTTCACCCAATTTGGATGTAAATACCCTCAAATTAAAGCTGAAAGTCTGCACTTCAACTCCAGTATAGTAGAAGACCTTACTGTATGTGCTTCATGTTTTTTATGTTGTAAATATTTAGTGTTTTGCATAATTCATAAATAATATTTGGTTACTGGCCATTAGGTATGTTGATGTGGTCTAATCTGGCACCATTTGAAAAAAGTTTGGACAGTCCTATCCAAAGCAGTACTCCTACTGGGGAGTCTCACTATGAGATTGTAATAAAAATTTTGTTTCGCTCTGAGAACTTTGTCTTCATGACCAAAGAATTATTTTATGATGTGCAATTTTTGTTTGCAACAGTAAAATCAGGCTGAAAATCAAACAGTGTAAACCTGGCTTTAAAATATATTATTCAGTAACTACTATTCACTAATTACAGTCAAACTAATGGTGTATAGTTACAAGAGTGAGGAAAGAAAATCTGGAATAGTCTGCATTGCAGTTTTAGCCT
>CM074929.1:19575351-19603303 GCA_037576815.1 Pangasius larnaudii
TCTGTTTCTCACCAGTGTTCGAGATTTACATAATTTAAAATGTAAGATGAAATTCCATGATACTGTGAAGTAGTTTTAAGTTATATAATTCATGTTTGACATTATATGGATTTGTGTAGTGAATTAACATTTTAAAGCACTGCATTAAAATTTGTGGCTTGTCTCTTGTTATTTTTGTCATAACTAAAATTTCAGTTATACTGAAACAATGAAATGGCGTGTTTTCTGTTTCAGTACCCCAAAGTGTGGAGGAATAAAAAAGTGTATTATATAAGGCAATGATCTGCTCTGTTAAATGTGTGCATTCTGCAATGCAGATTTTTCCATGGGCCTCTGGGAATGAAACTACAGAGAGTTTCCCCCCCATTTTGCCTATAATACTGATGCTTATGAAGCGTGTTGACTTGCTTTTGAATTCCATTTTGTCTTAAAAAATATTTCTCATGTTATTGCTTTTACACAAGGCAAATCTTCTTCCAGTCCAAACACGTTTAGGTA
The DNA here is from genome assembly GCA_037576815.1 of Pangasius larnaudii. Lineage (NCBI taxonomy): Eukaryota > Metazoa > Chordata > Actinopteri > Siluriformes > Pangasiidae > Pangasius > Pangasius larnaudii. The sequence continues at coordinate 19,575,850 of CM074929.1, forward strand.
AAATTATTTGCACAGCCATGTTACAGAAACCAGTTAATGACTCAGACTCAGCTACACAATGAGATGATTTAGTTGTCCTGTGGAACACAGCAGAGCTGCTGATGTTAATAGATTTCTAGTCATAATCATTTGTCGTCACCGCCTGCACAAGGCTGAAAAAGACACCACGGTACAATGGATAAAAGCTATTAAAGACCATTCAGTCTGATGTACAACCACGTCTCATCATGAAAATGTAACTGGTGGATTGTATAAAAAAGGTAGATGATCATTAGCAATCTTGTGCAGGTTAGGCCTGCTGGGAAACTACTGGAAAAATAAAGAACACTTTAATACGCATATCTATAATAAAGTAGTGCGAACGCATGTACACAAGCGGTTCCTCAAATGTTTTCTGGATAGTTTTTAGTCTTTTGCTTCTTTAAAAACGTTCCACCAGGGATCCTCCCTGATAAATGCAATATTTTGTTGTAGGGTTCCACAGAGAAACTTTAAGACTTCCCTTATACCGTGGGTTATCAATTTGATGTGGCCCAGGGCACATTTGCATAGCAAATATTGTTTGGGCCAGAAAACAAATAGTATCAAGATGTGCAAAGCTGATAGAGATGTATCTGAGAAGACTTGCAGCTGTATTTGTAGGTAGTTCTACCAAGCATTCACCCAGGATTTAGGATTTGTTTTACAAAAATGTTTACTACAAAATGTGGAAAAGTTCAAGGAGGGTGAATACTTGAATACTGAATAGACTTTTTATTTTACACTTTACTTTTCATTAAATTTACATTACATTACATAGTATGGCTGTCTGGCAATACAGAGTTCTGCATAGTAATTTAGATTTTCTTGTGGATTTTTCGGAACACGTCTGAGTAGCTCTGTTCATGTGGCCATGAAAGGCATACATGTGTATTCGTGCAATTAGGGTACTAGACTTGTTCTTTATAGTGAGTTGATTTTAAATGACGTGTATTAGCTAGCTGTATTAGTCATCTTGGATGTAATAGAGTTGCAAAGAGAGTGGATTTTGTTTGTCTGCTGAAAGTAAAGTGTGGTTTTGTTTTCATTTCGTTTTGAATGTCAGAAGCCCTCGTTGTCAATGACCAATAGCGGCTGATTGTCAAGGACAACGTACTGGGTAGGGGCTGTTATTTTCACCTAGTGTTGTTTGTAGGCATTTTTCCTCACCTAGCTTGAATTTCCTGCAATGTTGGTTGCTGCAGTGCGTTTGTAACGACTACAACCTCGTTTTATCAGTTTAGCTGTATTCTAATAAGATGCTGTAGGACCTCCTCTTGATATTTTCACAAAATGCAGGTTGCAGTCTGCTTTGCTTTGATTGCCATCATTAATAGTGAAATACATCCAGACCTCTGCCATTTCCTGTTGCCTATTCATTAGTGCAACAACGTACACTAAGCTTACATCACATATTAGTACATGGTATCAGATGTCGATATCTGAGCAATTTTGTATAAGCACAAGTATGGACTGATGCATGTCTATCTTTTTTTTCCAGTGTAGTTTGTGCCTTTATAAATAAAATAAATGCTTTAATATGCATTTCTTAGCAAATTAGGTTGACTTTGGAAAGAGAACTTTGACACAATAGATATTATGATAATATGATCATAATATAACTCCATAAAAATGGCAGTTGAATATTACGCTGGTTAACATTTGCAGAACTTTAACTAAATAAGCCAGAGTTACTGTATATTGTATATAATCTTAACTACAGTGAAAGCAATAAGGAAAGTATGTAGTTAGCAGAATGAGAAATTGAAGTCAGGACCCACTGACTGGGTTAAAGCGATCAGTCAGGGGTGTCAGAATCACATCCTGGAAGGTCACAGCACTGCTGAGTTTACTGTTCTACCTCATTTAACACACCTGATTCAACTCATTGGCTAATTTACAAGGACTTCATAGGCTCAAGATGGTATGCTAGAGTAGGAAAACACAAATCTCTGCGTAGCAGTGACCCTTTCTGACCTGCGTTTGAACCTGCTTCCCTAAGTAAATTTTCCACAGGACTATCTTCAGACCTATTACCCTCCCCACCTGCTCTGCTCTCCTTCCCTCAGCAAAGTCGAAATGATGCCTGACAAATGGTCTGTGGCTGCTGGGAATAATTCATGAACCATAAATTGGCGAGGATGCTTCCCTATAGTGGTGGTTATTTCATGCAAGTTGTTCCCTCACCTCCTCCTGTGCAGAAAATGAAAAAGCGGCTTCAACCTGCAGGTCCAGCATTGTGACCGTGTGCCCACAGCATCCAGCTTTCTGAGGGCACAGCGCCGTTCTTGTTCAGCCATGCATGGTGTATAAGTGATGATCATTATCATACTAGATCAATGACCACCTGCAGGATGAAGACCTAGTATGAGGCCCTGTGAGATGAGCAGAAAAGTGTTTCAGTGCAAGTCTAATGCATTTTGTGCTTTGAATAACATACTCATTTCTATTCAGTATGTCTATCTATCTATCTATCTATCTATCTATCTATCTATCTATCCACTCAGAGAACACTATATTAGGAACACCTGTACACCTACTCATTCATGCAATTATCTAATCAGCCAATTGTGCGGCAGCAGTGCAATGTATAAAATCATGCAGGTTCAGGCCAGCAGCTTCAGGTAATGTTCATATCAACCGTCAGAATGGGGAAAATGTGATCTCAGCGATTTTGACCGTGGCATGATTGTCGGTGAAACATTTTGGTGAAACATTAATTCGAGATGTCAAAGTATATTATAGGCAGAAAGACCTAATTTTGGCCAAGACCTGATTTTTCATCTTTTTTGGCTGTTTGCCAGAATCAAATTACACATATGCTATCAAAAACTGAAAACACAAGAAAATAAGTAATGTTAAATTTCATTGCCGAAACAGTCTCCTACTCCCTTTTCGTTAATCCGTTAGGCAGCACAAAGTGTCAGATGTCCAAAACTGAACACGCCTCATGCCAACAAAGAATGTCATGCAAAAGGGGGAGCCTTATGTGCTATTACCTACTAACTGTAAAGTGCATTATGGCTACTTTTACACCATATTCATTACTTAGTGCACTAGTTAGAGAGTTCTGCTGTTTTGCACTCATGCACCAAACCACAGTGGAGGGAATATCCAGTGCACTACTGATATGTCCAACTGAATACCTATAATGCAGCTTGCAGAGAATTGGGGTTAGGGTTACATTTCTGACAGAATGATACCGTACATGTACAGATTTCCCCCAGATTGTATTACGTGAGTAAGATTAAAGAGTAATCTCCCAAAGTGATATATATATATATATATATATATATATATATATATATATATATATATATATATATATATATATATATTAAAAAAGACACTCACTGTCCACTTTAAAAGGAACAACTGCACCTGCTCATTCATGCAGTTATTTAAGCAGCCAATCATGTTGCTGCAGCACAATGCATAAATTCATGCAGATACAGGCCAAGAGCTTCAGTTAATGTTCAAACCAAACATCAGAATGGGGGGAAAAATGTGATCTCTGTGACTTTAACTGTGTCATGGTTGTTGGTGCAAGATGGGCTTTGTTTTAGTTTCAGATATTTGTTTTCAGATATTGCTGGTCTCCTGGGAATATCACACACAACAGTCTCTAGAGTTTAAACAGAATGGTGCAAAAAAAAAAAAAAAAAACATCCTGTGTGCGTAGGGTCTGCAGGCTGAAACACCTTGTTCATGAGATAGATCAGAGGAGAAAGAACAGACTGGTTTGAGCTGACAGGCAATCTATCCTAACTCTTTACAACCGTGGTGAGCAGAATAGTATCTCAGAATGCTATAACATATCAAACCTTGAGGTGGATGGGCTACAACAGGAGAAGACCACATCAGGTTCCACTCCTGTCAGCCAAGAACAAGAATCCGAGGCTATCGTGGGTTACAGACTCACCCAAACTGGACAGTTGAAGACTGGATAATGACCAGGTGATTTTTTTTTCTAATCTTCAACTGTCCAGTTTTGATGAGCCTGTGCCAATGATAGCCTCAGAGTGGAACCTGATGTGGTCTTCTGCTGTTGTAGCCTATCCACCTCAAGGTTAGAAGTTTTATGCATGCTGATATGCTTTTTCTGCTCACCACAGTTGCTCAAACCAATTTGGCCATTCTCCCCTGACCTCCCTTATCAACAAGCTGTTTCCACCCCGAGAACTGTCCCTCACACAATATTTTTTTTTGTTTTTCACTCCACTCTGTGTAAACTCTAGAGACTGTTGTGTGTGGAAATCCCAGGAGAACAGCAGTTTCTGAAATACTCAAACCAGCCCATCTGGCACCACCAACCATGCCATCCTGTTCTGATGTTTGATGTGAACATAAACTGAAGCTCTTGACCTGTATCTGCATGATTTTGTGCATTGTGCGGCTACTACATGATTGGCTGATTGCATAACTGCATAAATGAGCACACGTACAGGTGTTCCAGTTAAAGTGGATGGTAAGTATATATACAAAAACCATTTAACATTGAAAAGGGAGAAAATAAACTTAACATTTTACAATTTGAAAGATTAAATATAAAAGTTTTGGCATTGAATCATTCAATGTTGAATATATCTGAGTGTATCTTTACATAATTTATCACCACCATTTTTCAGCCAGCCATAGTGCATTTAGTAATCTAAAATAATTTTACCTTGAGTAAATGTAGTAATGGTGGCATTTCCCTTGCCCAGGTCAATCAGGTAGCCATGTTCCGCACCTACTGTTACTCTAAAGGTTACAGCTCCATGGGGACTGTCTCTGTCCGCAGCCTTTAGCGCTTTACTGGTGATCACAAGACCTAGGTGACCATTGGGCAGCATTTTCAAAGTCGTCCCACCCTTGTTGACCACAATCTGAGGAATACCATTGTCCACAGAAAGAATTGTGATTTTCATCACCTGGGGTTTGCGAGTCTCAAAAACTGTATCAGGAAAGACATAAAAGTCAGAATGAGTTCCATCTGTGACAGTGAAGGAAAAGCTGTCGGAATTAGACTCGGTCCCATCGTGCTTGTAGCTAATCATGTTCTCATTGAGATCCTGCTTGGTGAAAGATGTGATGGTCCGGGTGCTGTTGAACAGCAGCTTTCCATGAATGGGCACCTGGGTGATGGTGAACTTTAGGAGTCGGTCGATTGTGTCACGATCCTCCACAGTCAACTCAAATGGTGTGATTAGCTTGTTCTTTCCTTCGTTAACAACCAGTCCATGAATTGTGACCACGGGCTTCTTGTTGTCCACGTCCGTTATGGAAATGCGGAAAGTGCGAAACACTGGATTGTAACCGTCCGTGACTTCAAACTCAAAGCTGTCCATCTTAACCTCGTCATCAGCGGTGTGGATATAGTAGATCTTGTTTCCAGCCAGCTGGAGCTGGGTGAAGGAGCTGATGGGCATGCCTGGTGTATCAGTGCACTCCAGGTGACCTCTCACTGGAGCTCGAGTGATAGTGAAGACCAAGTGCTCATCTGGGCTGTTGAGATCACTAGTGCTGAGCAAGTCTGTGGTTAGGGTCACTCTCCCCCCTTCTTTAAGTGAAACACCTTTGCTAATAACATCAGGGAATACCATGTCTATTCCACTGACTGTTACATAGAAGTACCTGTCAATCAAGGGATTGATGCCATCTGTGACATCAAATTTGATGAGGTCCCGTATTCCTTCCTGTCCATTATGGACATATATAATCAGATTTTCATCAACGTCACTTTGTGTGAAATTCATTCCAATGGTTATGTTTTGGAGTGTTCCAAATGGTGTCCTCTTTTGTAGAATTCCCTGATTGGGACCATATCGGATAACATAAGTCAGTGTGCTGTCCTTTGTATCCAGATCAGTGGCTTTTAAAACTTTGTTGGTGATTTCTTTGATTTCTCCTATCTCTATTTCAAGCCCATCATTGATAGCCATCCTTGGTGTTTCATCATCCACGGGGATAACCATAATAATAACAGTCTTTTCCACAGTAAATTTGCCATCAGTGAGAAGAACTTTAAAACTGTCCTCTGTGGTTTCTGAGTCATCGTGCTCATAAACAATGCTAGAGGCCTCTCTTATTTGGTCTAGAGTAAAGTTAGTCACAGGAATGGTACCAGTGGTTAACTGATTTATAATGAAACCATGTTTTGGAGGTTTAGTAACAATAAATGTCAGCTCATCTGTCGGAATATCTGCATCCACACCGTTCAATATAGGAGTGTCAATCACAACATTCATGCCTTCCATTACCACAAACTCTCTCATATGAATCTCTGGCTTTTCGTCATTAGATGGGATAATTACGATCGGAAAGAAGTGTCTCTCAGAAAAATTGATGCCATCTGAGCACCTGAATGTGAATCTGTCCTCCACTGGCTCCACTCCTTTATGAATACTTTGCACATAATAGATATGATTTTGCTTTATGTCTTTGATGGTGAATGCGCTGATAGCAGTTCCTGACCTGGATTTCTCTGATCCTGGAGCAGGGGAGATGTTTTCCAAGTAGCCAGATGTAGGCTGAACAATGATGGTACACAACAGGTCATCGTTGGGAGTGTCAATATCAGAAGCGCTTATGTGCGCTATTTGAATGACATTTTTCTCACCTTCGACAACACTGAACTGGTGGCCGACAAACACCTGAGGAGCCTGGCTGTCTATTGGCAGGATAGTGACATGTACTCGAACGCCCTTGATTTTATTACCGCCCACGGTCCACTCGTCAGACATATCTGTCAGGGTTAAATTAAAAAAGTCCTCTTTTGTAGTAAGACCAATCTCTCCACTCGTGTGTGCATACACTACTAACCCACTAATGATATCGGCTTGGGTAAATCTGTTGGCTGGTATGCCATTGACCAATATTTCACCAAAAACTGGTGGATCCTCTACTATAAAGGTCAACCTCAGGTCATCAGTGTCTTCATCTCGTCCCTGAATGACATTAGCTGTGATTTCGGTAGCTCCGTTCTCCAAGACGTCAATATAGGAGCCGATGGTACCTTCTGGAAGGCTTATGGTTGGAGTTTCATCATCGATGAGCTTCACGTTTATCTTAATGGTAATAGTGACAACATGGACGCCGTCGCTCACGTCAAGTTGAAAGAAATCATTTGCTGACTCGTCTCCATTGTGAGAGTAGGAGATCCTGCCTTGAGAAATATCATCCAGAGTGAATAAATCCCCTTTGGCCAGGTCAGTGAATGTGAACTGTATCTGGCCATGTAGAGGAGGTTGAGTGAGCGTAAAGGAGATCTTTGTGTTGTCCGTGTCTGGGTCGGTGGTGTCAAGCTCAGTGCGTGTGATTATATGCATGCCTCGCTCTAACACGGTGAACCCTGTGTTGATAATCTGGGGTGGTTTGTTGTCAACAGGCTGCAAGAAAATAGTGAACACTCCATCTACACTGTTTCCTGCTGTGTCCTCGACCGTGTAATGGAACTGCACTACATGTGGTGTTATACCCAGCTCCAGATCGGGTGGCTTGTAGGCTATTTTATGGTGATTTATCTGTGCTTGAGTGAACTCTGTAACCTCTGTGTTTGGGCTTTCTGTCAGAACAATGGCTCCCAGAATAACAGGGCTGTTCTCATCCGTGTCTCTCGGAGGCTGAGTGATGGTATATTTCAAATCCCTGTCCTCGGAGTCTAAATCGGTGTAGCGTAAGAATTTTTTGCGGAAGAAAGTGAGCTGGTATTCATGCACAGTCAGCTGCAGGGTAGTGTCAGGGTAAAGCTCAGGAGGGATGTCATCGATGGGGAGAATTTTGATAATAAAAGAGTTTTTTCCTGACTGATTTGGTGGGTCATTGTCATCCTGAACTCGGAAAACAAACTGATCCATAATGGTCTTAGTGTTATGCGGACCAATGTGTCTGTAAAACAGCTTTCCATCTGTAATGTCTTGCTGGAGCCACTCTGTAACTGCTTTCTCATACATCTCATCTTCAGAATTGAACCTCCACGTGGATGGGTCTTCTGGAGCATCCGACTGACGAAGCAGGACCTCTCCTACACTTGAGAAAGGCGCCTCCAGAATAAATTTAATAGTTGAATCCTCGGAGTCGATATCGGCTGCACTGAGCATTAAAGGTGAAATGGGCATCATCTGGCTTTTGAACATCACCAAACCAGTGTTGGCATTGATAATGGGTGGCTCGTCATCAGTTGGCACTACAGTTATAGGGAAAAGAAATTCCACTTCGTGTTTGCCATCTGTCATCCGGAAAATGATATTGTCGCTATAGGTATCGCTGCCGTCATGCTGATAGATGACAGATCCGTGATCCAGATCTGCCACAGTGAAGAATTTACTCCTGGAGCCGATCACAGTGAGCTCACCGTGCCTCAGTCCATCAATCACTGTCACTTTGACATCATGTAAATTGTCCTCATCGCTAATCTGCAGGTTTTGTGAACTAGACAGTGACCTAGTCTGACCCTCATAGAGCAGCTGCCCCACGTTTCGAGTCACAACAGGAGCCAGAGTGTTCATGGGCTTAACAACGATCATAAAAGCAAATGGGTCTGAGACAGCTCCCTCCGTATCTACAACCACAAACTCAATTTGGAAAATTCTCTCGGCATCCGAGTCCTCAGACGGAGGCTTATATGCTATTTTAAGACCCTTCAGATCTCCCTGATAGAAGGATGTAATGGGCAAATTCCTATCATCTGTACTGACAATATAGCCTTCCTCGAACGACAGAGGAGAGGTAATGTTAAAGATTAAGTCGTCAGGTGGAGATTCAACATCCTCAGCAGCGAGCATGTCAGGGGTTATGGCAGTCATCACAAACTGGTCGACTTCCATCATCATCATGGAGATGAAGCTAGGTTTAGGTGGTGTGTTTTCCTCTCCTTCTTTAATACGCACCATAATTTGGAAAAACTCCTGTTTTATGACATTGCTCTCCTTATCTTGTAGTTCTACATACATGGGGATGTAATCTCTGTTCGGAGAGCGCTGAGTGAACGTATGTCGATAGCGAATGTTCAGCCTGAGAAATTCATCACAGTCAAACATTTTACCTAATTTACCTTCATCGACAAGCTTTCCATACCTGGGCAAGATACCTGTTCCGGCAAGAGAAGTCACTTTGCACTGGTACATGTTTCTATCATAGGTGAACTCTAGGATCTTCTTATCAATAGGGTTACTTGTTCCCAGAAGCTTGTCAACAGTCAGAGGCATGTTTTTGATCAGGATCTCCAGCTGAGTGAAGATCACTTCAACCTCCATCATGAATGGGATGATCACAGTGTCGGTCTGTGTGTCATACCTTAACTGGAGTCTGACCCTGTCTTTAGCTGGGCTCCGGGATCCGAAGTGTGAGTATTTCACATCACTGGGTCCAAACTCGCAGGGGAACTTTTTAGGGCTCAGCTGACCCGGTTTCTGCGACAAAGGATCATTGTCCAGGACTGTGATGGTGCACTTGTCTCCGGGTCGGACCTGCAGGACTAAATCATTAATCGGGTCGATGAACACAGACCTGCCGAAGGGAACCCGGATTCCGTTGTTGGCCACCAGTATGGCGTCCTCTGAGAGCTCGGACCTGTGGCCGTAGGTCAGTCCCAGGCTGTCAAACCCGCGCACGCAGGAAACCTCCGGGAAACTCAGTGCCAGCAGTAACACACAAATAATAACAAGCCATACAGTGATCTCGGGTATGCTCTGAGCCATTGTGCAGTCCGAGGAACAGTGGCTGATATATACAGAATATCCACAAAAATCCACACGCACACAAGAAGAAAAAAAAAAAAAAAAGTTAGAGGGAAACGGCGTGGTGTTGGAAAGAGCGCTCCCACGCATCCGCGTTAAAGCGCACCATTCTCACCCAGCGCCTTCTGCACTCCCGAATAAACTTCATGCCCAGAGAAGTGGAGTGACCAAACCACGCCTTCCTCTCACCTTATTGGCTGACTTTTGCGGCGGAATGCGCTAGCTGACTTGTGATTGGACGCGAGGACCGTCACTGAGACAGAGGGCGGGACACAAAGACAGCGCTGAGGTCTGAGGGAATGTTGAGTTTTTCCGTGGTGAAAGATGAGAAAACACGTTTTATTAATGGTATATTAATTAACTGTTTCATTTCAATTTGTATTATTTATTTTCAATATAGAAACAACAACAACTAAAGCAATAATAATAAATAATAATAATAATAATAATAATAATAATAATAATAATAATAATAATAATAATAATACATTTAAATATTATAACGGTTTTACGAAGCATAAAATTAATAAATTGTTTTAAAAATTAAGTTAAACAAAAATACATGATCAGAATTCAAATATTAAATCAATTAAAATATATATATTTTATAAACATTTTAATATGTTTTATTTATTATTTTTAAATAACTTTATTTATTTATTTATTTAAATTTTTAATTTCTTTTTTAATTCACTCACTGCTCATTGCTCCAGCTCCCTCTAGTGGTAGATCTTGAGCTCCCAGCACAATCAAATATTTAAGCTGTTATTCTGCTCTGAAGTCACTGCACATATATTGTTATGAATTCCTGATATTCCATATAAATAATTGGTGAGTATGTAATCGGCTTTGCATCCCACAGTATATCTATTTTTCAGAAATAATCAGAAAAGTATGAGGGAGGGATTCGGGGAGGCAGTGAGTGAGGGAGTGAGGGAGGTAGTGAGGGACGGAGGGAGTGAGTGAGAGACGGAGGGAGTGAGTGAGTGAGGGAGGGAGTGAGGGAGGTAGTGAGGGACGGAGGGAGTGAGTGAGTGAGGGAGGGAGTGAGGGAGGTAGTGAGGGACGGAGGGAGTGAGTGAGAGACGGAGTGAGTGAGTGAGTGAGTGAGTGAGTGAGTGCTCAAGGTTACTGAATATCCCTTCACCTGTTTAAAACTTTTATTTACTTCATGCAATTAAAATCTGACTTAGCATTATTCATTTTCACCAATAGCCTCTGCAAGTCACCGTGCTGGGCTGTATTCACTAAGACATTCCAATACATGCTCAAATGTTTCTGGAGTCCATACAGCACTCTGCATATGAGATGGGTTTTTATTGACTGATAAGCCATGCAATAAGTGAGCGCGATGTTTAGAGACTGTGGAGTGTCAAGTGAATTTCATGAATAAATCATACACACTTTGTTAGATCTAAGCCTGTTTATTGTGAGAAAATCCTATTTATATATTTGCTATGCAAGCACTGTGCTTTATGTGTGATAAAATGCCTATAATGCCTGCTGTCACACGTAATGAAGTGTGACAGTGATCCGATATGTAGTTTTGTAATGTCATGAAAGTGTGAGATACTGCTAGTAATTCAAATATTCTCAGATTTTCAGCATTTCTCAGTATGTACTTTGTATACAAAAAGTATGAAGTTAACTATTAATAACACACAGAAATGTCATTGCAGATGTAATTTCTCATTGACAGTAACCAAAACTTGGATATCGGCAAAGACAAAATAGCACACTATTAGCATAATTGTCTTGTGAAACCCTTACAAAGAGTGTTTTCCTATTAGAGAAAGTTCCCACTATAAAGAAGATAAGAACAATCCAAAGAACCATTGAGGAAACCTTTTCTTTATCCCTTGAACCCACAGCCATAAGACCAAAATAACCATGTCATAGATGTCACAAGTTTCTATAATGGTTTAAATCCAGCTATATAAGAATGCCATGCTAGTATTACCAGTAATCACCAAATGGTAGCTTAGGTCACACAATTTTGTCATATGTTGTATGACATATGTTATGACACCTACTTTATTATGGAATTATATGTGTCAAGTTATTTCTTACAGAGTCAAGGCAATGTAACACTCCGGCAACTGTTATGGCAGTAGTACAGTATGTGTAATTATTTCTGTCAGAAGTAAGGAATAAAACACTTGGGGAGATTTGTGTTGTTATGCAACATAATCAATGACAGAGTAATAGAATGTGTCCAGATGTAAAACCATCCCGATGTTAACAGCACACCCTGAACTGTTTTATTCCTCTTGTACCTCAGCAATTTATTAATTTATAAAAGTAGAATGGCACATCATACTTTTTATCCATTCACTTATATTATACTAGCTATCCCGCTCCTTATCTTGAAGTTAATAAGATTTTTTTTTTATTTTAAAATAGCTTGTTACCAAGAAACTGAAAAATGCAACATGCTCTGTTCCAAAGACTTTCATGTAGTGGAAAACCTAAAGTTAAGGCTTTGCCTCTGACTGTTACGAAACGTTACTACTGGGGACTCTTTTCATAAATGTTAATAAACATCTCCTTAGACAGAACTTCATCAACGTAACAAGTATATTTTTTCTTTGTTAAATAACAACATGTTTTAATATGCCATGGACGTCCATGTGAATGAGTGGCTGCTCTAGAAACAATAACGTATTAACACAGGCGCATTGATATAAATGCTGCAGCCAGAGCATCTATTTTCAGAGTTGCTGTTCTAGAAAATTAATCAACACTTTCTGACCAATCAGATTCGAGAATTCAAACATGCTGCATTATAAAATATAATAAAAACTTATGTTAACTAGAATACATATCGTGAAAATTCACCCGTTAGAGTCGCTGGCAATGAAAACGTTACGCCAGTCTTATGGTAATCTGTTATAACTGTTGTAATTCCCTCTATTCTTGCTCAAAGGTGAAAATTATTCCTGACCCAAAGGCTTTAATATGCACTGATGTTTCATTGATCGTCAGGAATTCAGTGCTGTCAGCAATTTGATTGGACTCGGTGTGAGTAGACTAGGACTGGATTCGCAGTGGGCGAGTTACGATCCTCTTGTGCCCTCTTCTGATTTATTGTTAAATCTTTATATCTACATTTCCCTCCAAGTCACGTCGCTCTAGCTTAATCTCTATAGCAAGGATTATGAAGCAGTCCAGTTTCTGCAACATGCTGATGCCTTTGCACTCACTGCCAGCCTGAGAAACTGTTTTTCTTTTCTTTTTAATCTGGTGCTGACTTAAAAATAATGATTATTTCATGCCACAGATGCTTCACAGCAGATTACTGCAAGACGCTTTTATAAGCTGTGCTTGATGAGAGGGTAAAATCGTTACTGTGGGAAAACACCTGCAGCTCCAGACAAGCACTGGGCAATGAAATCTTCCGGAAATGACCATCATTCAGCTGCAGCCAGGATTCTGCCACACCAGTCATTCTGCTCGTTTCCAAACCAAGCAGATGTTTCTGAAAGGTAGTGCAGATGTTCCGTAAGGATCAAAAAAGTGGTCTCAATTATGTCTCTTTACTTTACGGCACCATGTTAATAACTATAGTGCTCATACTGCTGCAAGTGGTAATCAGTTTGCCAATTTCTTCCCATTTTTAGCTTTAAGTGGTGGATCATCAGAACAGACAGCACCCTGAGGAACAATGTAGAAACAAACCCTTTTAACTTGCAGCGTGTCGAGAATAAATATGAAGCCCATTTTTCTTGTTGAACTTTAATTCTACAGTAATGGGGAAAATCAGGTGACTTATCTGCTGACACCTCTAACACCTCTGGCCTTGTAATTACCCTCCATCAGTTTCAACATAGAGGTCCAGCGAGTAAAGTGTGAAGCAGGGCATTCCATTGCACAGTATATAATATTACAAATATGTCCAATTTTTTGGAATTAAGGAAAACATTCTATATTTAAGATTAGAAGATAACATTAACTTATACTTTATCTTATTTTAATAAAAGTCTGCTTAGCCTACATTCAGTGTAGAAAACAAATCAGCTAGCAACACGAGTCACATATTTTCAGTGATATGTAGTATCACCGAAATCAGAATCATTTTAACACTGTTTTGAGGTTCCTTTGGATAGTTTGGGGCTCTTAGCAAGGAAGATTTCCTAGAACCAAATACAGTTTTAAGGATTTCCACAGATAGACTGATAAGCGTATATATGCAATATTATATACAGTATTTATGATATACAGTATGCGGGTGATTCCACATTTAGGGTGCCATTACATTTACAATATGTTGTTAAAGGCAAAAAAAAAAAGACAATTTAAAAAAAAAAAAAAAAAACACGCAGTTAAGGTGTCCTTCCCAACAATCTAAGTGCAAGTTTCAGATTGTAAAAAACTTAAATTTAAAAAAAATATATTAATAAAATCTCTGGAGCACATTTTTAAAACCTGTCTCAGTTCACTGTATCTATACAAGAAGAAAATAATTGAATAATTGTATTATGTTTGCATTAAAGAGTAAATCTGTTTAACTTCTCATACCTGAAACCATTCCTTTTCCATGACTCATCCATTATAGGTTATGAAAAATGTGCACTTTAGTTCATTCACTCACTCCTGTCACCTGAACACATTCACATTTTAAACATTACTTTTCAAATAAATAAATAAATAAATAAATAAATAAATATTGCAGAAAAATATTTTTTGTATTAAAGAAAGTAACATGTTACATAATAGACCCCCCTTCAGACAAAAAAATAAATAAATAAATAAATAAAAAAAAAATGAAGACTGTCAGGTTTTACCTGCAAAACAGAAGCAAGTGTGACTGTCAGAGTCTCTAGAAGAACTGTGGCAGATTCTCCAAGTAAAACTTATCATAAACATTCTCCTAAAACTGCTCAAAGTGTAAAAAGCAATGAGCTTCATATGAACCGAATATATGAAAATTATTTCATGCAAAAGTACTTTAACTTAATTTACAGTAAAAAGTTTCAGACTGTTTCTATTGGAGCATTATATTCAGTTTCAGCGGAAAGTCCTCATCTATTTGCTACTGGTCACATCTTAGACAATTTAACACAATGACCTCACGATGTATGCAAATAGAATTATAATTACTACAGTACTCTCCATCTAAATCTGCAAAGGTCACTGTCATAGCCTTTCCTGTGCATGACTGTCTCCGAATGCAGCTCCTCGAGATTTCCCCATGCTCCAGCTGTCATTATTTCTCTCCACTGCAACAATTGCTGAGCTTATCAGCTCTATTTTCTGCCCTCAAATCTCTCTGTAGTTACAATACACTCCGCGCATGTCTCTGATCTCATTTGTGCTATTTTAGTTCATTACTTCAGCGAGCAGACTTCAATGGAGCCACTGTACTCTTCAGGCCCAGGGGAGACCTTACGGCCAAAAGATGTCAAAATAATTTCGATTGTAGGCGGCTTTAGCTATCGGGGGGCTGAATTGAAGCAATGCAGAGGTGAGCGCTCAGAGGCATAAAGATGAGAATGTGAATCACGAGAACTGAAAGAAGCTGCTGGCAGACAGTGAGAAGCAGAGGTATTAACTATATAATGAGATATCCTTTAAATAAAAGTCTTAAGAAAAGGTACAAATACTAGCCCCATTCCCAACCTTAATCTTCTCTACATTTTTTAAAGCTCGAGTTATGTGAATTGTTATGAATTTTCAAGTGACAGTCAGAAGTGTTTTTTTTTGTTGCATGAGCAGAAACGTTGTGTTTTCAATTAAAATACTTTTTCACTGTAATCAGTTGTATAGTTTTCACATTGGCTTGTACAGTTACCTCGAACCAGCTGTGAAACACACAAGTAATCAAAAACACTAGCGTCTTGTTTGTACAAATTCTTACAGAAGGAAAACATTACCAAGAAATAAAAGTCTGCACTTCAAATTCGAATAAAAACAAAAAAAACCCTTTACTAACTCAACACTTGGAGGCATTGTGGCCGCAGCAAAGAGCATCGCAGCTCCAGGGTCCCGGGTTCGATCCTGACTGTTGGGGTACTGACTGTTTGGACTTTCGCACGTTCTCCCCATGCTCTTGTGGGTTTCTTCAGGGGTCTCTGGTTTCCTACCAAAAACATGCCAGTAGGTGGATTGGGTATGCTAAATTGCCCCTAGGTGTGAATGTGTGTCCCTGGTGCCCTGTGATGGACTGGTGTCTCATCCATGTTGTATTCCTGCCTCACACCCAGTGTTCCCAGGATTGGCTCCAGATCCACTGTGACCCTGAGCAGGACGAGGCACTCACTGAAAGTGAGTGAATGACTTGTGACAGCATGGGAATTTGTGACATTGTGAGAAATTTAGCAAAACATTTGAGCATTGTTTTATTTTAGTAGAACTATTTTTAATTTTGTTTTGTTGTAATTTCCATAGCATTTTTCATCAAGCCCAAAATGCTTAAACTGAAAAAAGTTGAAAGACTAAATGAAATATTCACCATAAACACACAATCAACAAATCATTCATCAGCGAGCGTTAATGAGATAAAGCTATGAAGTTTGAAACAAATAAATATTAACAAAGAAACAAACAAAGAAACAAACAAAAAAAAAAAACAATGAAAGTAGCATAAATGTCAGCATTAGTAAACCACGAATCATATAAACAAATTGAAATTCCAAATTTAAATTGTATTCCAACATAATAAAAGTAACTCCACATAAATCATTATAAATTAAATTACAGCATTTTAGGAAATCAGTTCAATATCTGTGGATAGATATATTGCAACCCACAATTCAGATAGTTAACCACCACACATATGTTAATTCAAGCATTAATTCATAATGTGTTTGTTTAAAAATATAATAATAATAATAACAACAACAACAACAACAACAACAACACAGTATATTACTAAAATAAAGCATAATAATAACCATATATGTAAACAAGCACATACGTAATCTGGATCATATATGCATATATATATATATGTGTGTGTGTGTGTGTGTGTGTGTGTGTGTGTGTATAAACACATCAATATTCTTCTATCTATCTATCTATCTATCTATCTATCTATCTATCTATCTATCTATCTATCTATATATCTACCTCTCTATATCTACCTATCTAATATAGATAGATAAATATTGATGTGTAAAGTGTAAAAACTCAAGTTTGAAAAATAATAAAAAGTGAAATGTCAGTGTTATTTCACTTCCACATCCTACCTGAGATTTGACACTTAATGATGTAGTTCATCAAACCCACAAGCTGGAACTCAGAGTGCTCAGAGCCTCAGAGGCTTCGACTCTCAGCTGATGAACAGTGAGACATTAATGCATTCGCTGTACTTACCTGCAACCTCTCAATTCCTTGTGCTCTTATCTGTATTTCTTTTTCGGTAAAAGGAAATGGCTGTGACTTTTTAGTTTCCTTCTCCTGACTCCTTTTTTTTTGATGTTACTATGGTAATGAAGCATGCAGCCTTCCTTCCTGCATCTGAAATGTGTCAGAGTTGTGAAGATCTCTAAATATGTTTGACAAAAAAAGGTGGTGTATTTAAAGCACCTGACAAATGACATCTGTGAGAAAGTCAGAATGTGAGTCATAGTGGTGTACTTACTTTCGAGTGGCTGTGGAAGAAAACAAATTTATTTTATATGAAGTTATTAATTATATGAAGTTATACCACGGTTGAATGCTCAGTTCTGATTCAGAAGGTGTTGAGTAATTATTCTTTAATGAGCTACAAGGGTCATTTCTATCTGTTTATTTATAGTTTATACAGTAACAACTTACTCAGTAACTTTTATGACGGAGGCTCTACGTATACAGATTATGAAAAACCTTTTGGAAGGAGTCTCCGGTGTCAGCACTTTGTAATGACTTTTTGACATAATGACTTTTTTTTAAACTATATACTGGAATCATGATTATTTATCACAAATATTCACACAATTTAGTTAAAAAAAGGTTTTACTGTACATTTTATTTGTAACATGTTTTCAGCATTAAAGTATATTAATTATATCTATTAAATTAATTATTTTGATAATTTGCTAAATCAAAATGAAACAACTCCTTAGTTACACCAAGTGTTGATCTTTGACAAAAAAAGGTAACATGTACTGTATATATGTATAGTACTTGTACACACACACACACACACACACACACACACAATATATATTACTCTATATTACTGTACATCACCGTATATCACCTTGTATAATATTTATATATATATATATATATATATATATATATATATATATATATATATATATATATAGTAAAGCATTACAATTCTTTGCACAGAAAAATATGAAAGTAGCTTATGGGCAAGGTTTGAATTTGTATCTTTTCTTATGACTAAATTCATATTAACCCTCTGTGGTATTGTGCTTTTGAATTGCAACGACATTTGTTTGCATTACTTCTTGTATTTTTTGTACATGACCACTAGATGGCGATGTAATGACAAAAGTTAAACTTCAGTGTGTTCTGGGGCAGCACTTCAACGCATCAATACAAACAATAACGTGAATAGAAACAAAGGAAATGTCCGCGATGCAGAAACACAAAATCAATAGCTGAGTGAGGAATTTGCATGAACAACATACAAAAAATGTACCTCCATTTCCAAGTTGATTTAATGGTGGTTTCCCCTTAAAACACTTCCATGGCCTAAACATTGCAGCAGTCAACATTCATCTTCATTAGCAAGCTCTAAAGTTCACATTCCTGTTGCTGTTCTATATTTGAAAGCTTCATTAATGTGTTTCATTTGTTTGGTTTTATTTAATCCATGGAAAGATCAAACAGGTTCAAACTCTTAAGCAGCTTGATGGGAGCAGTCAAGTTAATACTCAAGAGGAATCAGGGAAAGAGGTATAAAAGGGGATAAAAAAAAAAGAATATTAATAATAACTTGTATTTCAGAAATAATTCATAATTGAAAGCAAATCAGACACAGAGACATGAATAAAGAGTGGAAGAAGAAGAAAAAAAAACATCAGGAGACAAATCCTTAGAGGCAAAGGAATTAAAAGTTAGTGAAAAAACTGAATAAGTGAAGGAACTTCTATAAAATTGCTGGTTCATCAATTTCAGATTATGGGCGTGCAAAATGTTGCATTCCGCTGTATCTATCCTATCCTTTTTTTTTTTTTTTTGCCTTTACCTACATAGTGTACCAAATAACATTTCTGAGTCCTTTAGTAATGTAAATTCATTTATCCTTTCATACTCATACTCAATTTTTTCTATTTATTAACCCGCTTAGTCACATATTTACTGTTATTTAGTTATAATGAAGGAGGGCATGGTGGCTTAGTGGTTAGCACTGTTGCCTCGCACCTCCGGGAATGGAGTGAGAGTGAGTGTGACTGTGCCCTGCGATAGGTTGGCACCCTGTCCTGGATGTCCCCTGGGATAGGCTCCAGGCTCCACCGCGACCCTGCGTAGGACGAGCAGTACAGATGGATGAGTGGATTAGTTATAATGAGTCATAATCCACGGCAGGTTTTGAATACAATTGGTCATAAGTATGGATTAATTTTCCAAAAACAGCAGCTTTGACAGTAATGCAGCTGCAAACCACAGGTTTATGTGAATACGCTTGTTCTCATACCTTGTCGTTTCTATAGTAACAGCTAATTAACATGGGCTTGTATGGCGGACATCCACTTAAATGTTTTAATTTTTCAGATTGGTAAAGTTTTCTTGGGGAGATGCTTACTTGGAATATTTGGAAGGAGTCTCCACTGTCAGAGTGTTGCAACAGTCAGAGGTAAAGCTGTAACTTTACGTTTTCCAAGATGGGAAAGTCTTCCGGACAGAGAAGTTTCTTGGTAACATGATAAGCTATATTTTTTGTCTGTAACTTCAAGAGGAGGCAGTCGTGGCCTAATGGTCTGAGAGTCAGACCTGTAACCCGAAAGTGAACCCGAAGGTCGTGGGTTCGATTCTCGGGTCCGGCAGGGATTGTAGGTGCTGTGTGTGTGTGTGTGTGTGTGTGTGTGTGTGTGTGTGTGTGTGTGCGCGCGCGCACTTGGATGGGTTAAGTGCAGAGCACAAATTCTGAGTATGGGTCACCACACTTGGCCACAAGTCACTTCAAGAGAGAAAAAAATAGGGGTTGATTGCATAATTGCAAATGGCATAACAGAAACCTATTTTGCAACACTTAATGCAACTTTAAATGGATAAATATTATGATGTGTCATTCATAAAAATTGTAAGCATTGACAAATTGCTGTGGTATAGGAGGAATAAAACAGTTTGAGACATAGAAAATAATCAATGTTGCGTCTCTGCTTCTGTAACGGTGCTCCCCAGCGCTCCAGGGTTCCCAGTTCAATCCTACAGCTCAGGTTACTTTCACATAAGTGTCAAAGTCAAAGTCATTTTATTTGTCAATAAGCACAGCATTCCAGAGACAACTGTCCATTGAGATGCTTGTGGTGAGACTCTAACCTCGCTAAGGCATAGATACAACAGAAAAGAACACACAAACCTTCTTTAACAGAAGTCACTAGACAATCATTTCAACAAATACAAATAGGACAAATAGAATACAATATTGGAATGCAATTGGGTGCAATATTTATTTAAGAGCAGAAGAGAATAAGTGAGAACATACAATCAAAAGAGTAGCAAAGGATAACTGGGTACGTACAGCCAAAAGAGCAGCAGAGAATAAAAGTGACACAGTGGTAAATGTCCTATAAAAGTAAAGTGAGTGATGTGCTTAAGGTGACATTTAAACACGCTTAAAGTGACACGCAGTTATTTAGTAGTCTGATGGCCTGCAAATAAAAACCATTCCTCAGCCTGTTCATCCGTGACTGAAAGCTTCAATGTTTTGACTAATCGCTCAAAGCACTTCATAACAATTGAGGCCAATAGTCATTGTAGCATGTGACTGTTATCTTTTTCGGCACTAGAACAATGGTGGACCTCTTAAAGCAAGTGGGAATCACTGACAGCCTCAGGGTGAGGTTAAAGATGTCTGTTAAAACCATTTGGATGGTGTATTCTTGATGACATGACCATGGATACTAGCAGTTCCTGGTGATTTGTGAGGTTTGAGAGTTTTGAAGGCCTTGATCACATCTGCTGTGGACAGAGTAAGTGTGTGGCTGTCTGTGTTCTACATGTGGATATCCTCAGGGTTCTCCCAAACATATGCCAGGTGGAGGTGGATTAGTGACTCTACATTGCCCCTTGGTGTGAATGAGTGTGTGGATGTGTGTCTGCATGATGTCCTGTGATGGACTGGTGTCCCATTCCAAGGTGTATTCCCATCTCGTGCCCAGGGTTCCTGGGAAAGGCTCCGGATCCACCATGGCCTAGACCTAGATAAAGCTCTTACTGAAGAAGAATGAATAATGAATAAATAATCTGACACTACACTACATTAGGTTTTAGTTTAACTTTGCTCTTTCGGTAAAATGTTGTAGCATCATATGAAATATAAATGTTATTTGTCTCATTTAAATCACATGACCTGATAAATGACTGTGGTAGAGGACTATAATGTATAATAAGTCTGAGATTTGGCAGTGATGAGATCCACCCAACCTCAGTGGAGCTCATTTCCAATGCCACTTCCCCCAGTGAGTACTGCATCATTAGTGTTGATGGATCAATGTTATTACTGGAAAAGCACTAAAAGGCTGAAGATTATGGCTGTTCTTCCTTTTGCCATATTTCTCTGTCTTAAAAGCAAACGGCAGAGTAAAGCAACAATTTATCTTACAGAGAATAATAACTCTTATGAACATCTTAAAGTAAATGAAACTGAACAGGGACATTAATGCAGAAAGTGTGTAAAAATAAATTTAAAAAAATAATATAACAAACATAACAACATAATATACTGAAAATCTTCTTCTTCTTCTTCTTCTTCTTCTTATTATTATTATTATTATTATTATTATTATTGTGGTTCTGTAGATAAAGAAGGGGAAAGAAAGTATGATGGTACCCTATACGTCAACAGAATGTGCTCTCCTACATTTTATTTACATTTCAGTTTAAATTTTAAATCAAATTCATCAGTGTAATCATCCATTTATGTTTTACCATTTAATAATTGAGTACATTTAAATGTAGCACCTTTTTGATTTTCCCCTGAATACATTCCACTTTTAACTATGATAGATTTTAACACCTTATCTATACTTTCCTTTAAGTCTAATTTCTCAGTCCCATCTCAGGTGATCTACTAATAGCTAACTAATACAAGAATAATTGTATTTGGTAAATACAATTTGGCAGAGAGAAATTTCTGACATTTACTTGAGGGAGGAAAAAAAAAACCCTGTAGCCTGAAGCTGAGATTTATGGGGTGATTAGTTATCTTGCTGTGCTGAACATTTACACTGCTCTTCCAGACGTGAACAGTTTAGACGCAGGAGACACAGAGGTTATTAGATGGCCTTTATTAAGGAGCGGCTGCTGCTGAGAGGTCAGCGTGTGGTACCTGTTTCTGTATGACTCACTTTTATTCACCTTAATGCCTTCTCAGCAATCTGATGCTTTTAAACGAAATACAGTGTGACGTTGTTGGAAATATTTGTCTATATAAACTACTCTTTTACACCAATTACATCTTTTATATCTAGAGGTAAATTTACACCTGCTACCTATTAGCTATATGTCAGAGACCATATTAATGGGAAGTGGGAGCCCAGTGGTTCAGCCTCTGCATTAGTGATCGGATGGTTGTGAATTAAAATCCCAGAACCATAAAGCTCCTGCTGGAATGCAAATATAAAAAATGTCAAAGTGCCTGCAAGTCTCTGTAATCAATCACCTTTGTGCAAGAAGTGTCGTTTTGTTGTAAGAAATACATTTACATTTATGGCATTTGGCAGATGGCCTTATCCAGAGTGACTTACAATAGTGCTTTGAAGTCTATCAAAAATACGTTCTGATATTGGCTCACTAGGTCACAAACTAGGAATACCATCAGCCCAAAACTCTGTTGGGGAGGTAATAGACAATCGATCAGACAACTTTATGAAGCGGTAAGTCTTTAGACATCATTTGAAGACTGCCAGTGACTCAGCTGTTCGGACATCTAGGGGAAGTTCATTCCACCACCTTGGTGCCAGAACAGAGAAGAGTCTCGATGCATACCTTCCTTGTACCCTGACAGATGGTGGGACCAGTCGAGCAGTACCTGATACAATGTGTTCACTTTTAAATTCCAATATATTACAGTGTTATTTCACGTTTGTGTGTTTTTTTTTTTTTGCTTGCAGAGCTCGTTTAAATGTCCAGGCATTTTTAGCATCAACGATTTCATAACCCAGTTTTATATTTCCATATTTAGCTGTAGTCAGCCCTGCTCTGGGGCTCGTCAGTGACTTCCCATATTCACTGCCATTTGGTTGATCTAACAGGAAATGTCAGTTCAAACAGCTACTCATAGTTCACACATAATGGATCAGAACATTGTGCGGAGTAAGAACTGATATGTTCTCTCACTGCTTTGCCTCATCACTTTCTTCGGTTGTCCTCGGTGTAATGATGCAAGTGAGGGACATACGGGACAATGCAACAGACCCAAATGTGGGTTAGACTCGATGTGTGGGTGTGTACCATGAGTGCAGAGAAAATCCCGTCCTGCACCATTCATGTGGTTAAAAGGTAAAGCATTTCATTTTAATAAAGGAATTTGCTAAATGAGTCAATACAGAGACCATACTGTCAGAAAAGTGCGCATTATTGGCACTGCATTTTGGTCAACATCTATCCAAGGGATGGGAATTTATGCAAAGGGAATTTAAATTTTATGACAGTTTATTTCCAGCAACTTACTCCATGCACATCACTAGTGGCTGAAACGCTACATAAAAATTACTTAAAATGATAAAAAAGACTTAAAATAGTTTTGAGTCAAAATCATACAAAGAAAAATGTGTCCACACTCAACTAGATTAAAAAAAGACACACACACATTTACAAGTATATATATATATATATATATATAGTTATACATTTTTATTTTATGACTTCCACATTTTCAAGTTAGTACAAAAACATTTTAGATTTCCAAAGGTTAGTTTTCCAGCACAAAATTAAAATGTTACAGAAAAATGTTTGTATGTCAGTAAAGAAAGCAGCAGATTACGTAAGAAACACTTTTCAGACAAAGAAAACATAATGAAGGCTGCTGGGTTTTGCTGCAAAAATAAGAAGCAAGTGTGACAGTCAAAGTCTCCAGAAGAGCTGTATCTGCTTCTGTAAGATGCTCAGTAACACTTACCTTATAATATTCCATTACCTTATTATATTTCCTTATAAAACTGCACTAATTATACCTGAGACTACTCAGTTTTTTTTTTTTTAAGCAATGGGTCATCACACCAAATATTGACTTTGTTTCATTTATTACTGGTTATTGCTCTTTATATATTCATTTAATATCATTATTTTTGTGCCTAAGACATGCACATGTGCACAGTACTGAATATATATAAAAAATGGACTTACATTTAATTTTTTATTTTTTTTATTTTATTGAATCAGCTATTTATTTTAAAAAGTAGAAAAAGTACAAAACAATAATACAAAAAATAATAACATAAAGAGAGACACAAATGCCTTTCCTCCCACACCACTCTAAGGAACTGAATTTAAGACAACTTTGTTTTTTGTTTTTATTTATTTTTTATTTTTTCCCAAGATTTTGAGTCCCAAGCAACTATAACTATAACAGATAAGGAAACAACTCATTATGAGGAATACAACAGGATGGAGCATTCTGATGATAGGAACATAAACAACATGCACGTGTCATGCACACTGACAAAGTGTTTTATTCCTCTAATTCCACAGCAGTTTGCCAGTGCTTGCATTTTTTAATTAATGAAAGAATGGCATATAGTATGTTTTATCTATTTATAGTTACATTTAATGTTGTAGATCCTGTCATTTACATTATAGCAGCTATAAACAGTCATTCCCTCACAAAGCTGCTCTTTTTCTCTCTTGAAGCTTATACATACATAAATAAATAAATAAATAAATAAATAAATAAATAAATAAATAAATAAATAAATAAATAAATGAATAAATAAATAAATAAATAAATTGACTTTAAGTTACAGCTTTACCTGCAACTGTTACGAAGCACTGACACTGGAGACTCCTTCCATAAATGTTAAATAAAAGTTTTACAGAAAGTTTTACAGAAGCTTTACAGAAAACTTCAGCATGATAATATATTTTTTTTATTTATTAACGAACAACACAACATCCTTTTTTAATAATTTATAGTTATATTTACTGTTGTGGACTGCCCAAACAACAAGTTTGTTACTATTATCACTTACGTTATAACAGCTACTGTAGTGTCATTTCTTCTCACTTTTTTCTCTCTTTATTTGTTAATAAGACAAAGAAATCAGCTTGTCATGTTACTGAGAAACCACAAAGCACAAACTCTTCTGTCCTGAACACTTTCCCATGTTTTTAAAGTGTTTTTAAAAGTTTAAAGTTACAGATTTCCCTCTGACTCTTACTGACATTGGAGACTCCTTCCACAAATCTCTTCACAGAAAACTTCGTCATATCAACAAACACGTTTTTAATCTGTTTCTGTGAGCACAGATCATACAAGTCCCTGTGCACGCTGTTACTATTGATACAATAACACATTAGAAGGAGCGCATTAATTTAACCCCGTGATTTGCCTTGCAGCCAGAACTATCATCAGAGGTGCTGTTATGGAAAATTAATCAACATCTTCTGACCAGTCAGGTTTGAGAATTCAACATTGATGCAGTATAAGACAGGATTATAAATGATCTGACTCTATGCTTATTATTGCAAGGACATGAAAAGGATGTTAGGATGGCCAGCATTAGAACAGTTGCCTTTGTTCGGCCTTTGAATTTTCTAGTTTCATTATTTTATTTCTGTGTTCGTCATTTCATTAATGCCCACAATATGCGTGGAGAAGGTAGCTGGAAATTAACTGTCATGTTGTCTGACAGCATGCTCCTTTCACTGACATTTTCAAAAATAATTTACAGTTTCCCGGAAATTACAATCTCTTTGCTAGATGTAGCATTGCTGTGATGTGCAAATGTTGTGACAGCCAGTCTTGTGCTTCTCCAGACAATAAAAAATTACAACTGTCTACATTTTCCTTAAGCACTTGCACTAGGCCCAGCTGGACAGTGGCTATAATTACAAGTGCTGCCAGCATGTGGTAAACAGGATAAATTTAGATGCTGAAAATAGCCTCGCAACTGGTTTAGAGTTTGCCACATTGAAGATTCTCACACTTCCTTTCAGGTGGCTCTCAGTGTGTTATATTTTGGCATGGACACATTCAGAAGCATGTCTCCTCCTCACTGAATACCTGACACTGACATTGATTACCTGCTCGTGTCCTCTCTCTCTCTCTCTCTCTCTCTCTCTCTCTCTCTTTCTTAGAGTAGAAGAATTCACTGAACACCTTTGGGATGAACTGGAACACCAAGGGCACCCCATGTCTCCTCGCTTGACATCAGAACCCATCTCACTAATGCTCTTGTGGCTGAATGAGCACAAATCCCCACAGCCACACTTCAAAATCTAGTGGAAAGCCTTCCCAGAAGTGTGGACGTTATTATAGCAACAACTAAATAATGGGAAGTGTGTTCAGCAAGCAATTGGGAGTGATGGTCAGGTGTCCACAAACTTTTGACCATACAGTGTATACGCCTACAGTCTTATCTTTTTTTTTTTTTTTCTTCAGCTGCACTTCCTATGGATCATATATTCATGGCTTTAATGGGAAACAAATAACATCAAACATTGAACCATGACAGACTTTAGTGCATTTGGTTTGTGGGAATTTTGTCGTTTATCTAATTAAAGTAAAGCATGCATGTTTGAAGTTAACAATGGCAGCAGATTAACAATATAGTTTTGTTATTAACCCTTTATGCACCATTCACCATTTTACAAATGCTCCAATTGTTTCATAATGCCATTGCAATGAAGGTCTGCACATAGTAGAATGGATTAAATGCTTAAAGCATGTACTTGTATAGTTATTGATTAGATATTGCTTCATGCCTGAATGTCTCTTTTTATTTTATCATGGGAAGTGTATAGTTAAAATCTTTAGTTAGTTGAATGTAACTCCAGTGTAATCAATATACAGTATACTGCATCATCTATGAAATGTTCATACCTTTGATACAAATTTAAGATCCTGTGGGACTACTGAGGATTGAATAAAGCGAATAAGTATTGTTATTCACATCTATTGTCTGTCTCACTGGAGAAACTGCACAGAGCCTAAATGTACACCAGTCTAGATTTACTCAGTGTTTACAGTGTGATCAAAATGTCCTTTTCCAGCAGCTCCTGCCAAACCCCACTCTTGAAGTCATGTCAGCAGCTGAGGAATTTTGATGCTGGGAACATGAAGCATCTCACCAACAAACCATCACCAACAAAGGAATTTATAACTCATGGGAATCTGGAGCAGAGCTGGTAAACCATGTGAAATCTTTTCCCTATAAGGTTTTCTGTCTTGTCCTTATCAATGCTCCCCCTATCATGGGAACACAATTGATCCCTTGTGTGGGGTTTGTATTTTTGTTATTCACCCAGCGTTCGTGGGTCTGGTGGACCTGCTACTTGATTTGTCTCGGAAAACTATACATTCATATCGCGTTATGCAGAAATCCTCACAAATCATATCTCTACTCAAGGGCGTAGTTTTAGCATGGACGCAAAGGGAC
>CM074929.1:19619727-19633930 GCA_037576815.1 Pangasius larnaudii
TGTGCTATTGTAGAGTAATGAACTTCAAGCTGGTAAAAGTAACACTGCTTAATATCAGGCTGCTTCACACCACCTTGTCGCTGATTCATTTCCTATAACAGCACAACCCCATGGTGTTTTATTCCTTACTTAACATATAGCATTAGAACTATATGTATTAGTGCAGGTGTATATTTAAACATTAAAAAAGATAAATCAGGGCAGGTCTGTTATATAATGCACAAAGCAAACGGAAACTTTGTTATTGGTGATATCACATGTTATGGATGCTACTTATAGTGCATTGTATTAACAATTCTTATACCACAGTGCTGTTGAATTCTCAATCCAGTGGTCAGAGTGATACAGCACGCAGGGGTGGTCATTGTATTTTTCCACATTATAAGCAATTATTAGCAAATACTAAATGAACATATACTATCATTAAGATGTCATTATGTCACCATCAAATTTAGGCAAGTTATAGTATTTAAAGGGGGAAAGAAAATCAAATTTTCACAAATTTCCCACCCACATATTTAAGCATTTATTTATAATGGAAATACAGGATGTTCCGCTTACTCGCGAATCCCATCAGCCTTAGAGTTCCAGTACAAAATGCAAACATGATGTGGCTTATTCACTCCATTTAAGCTAAATGGAAAATGAGTGTAAATATGATTTCTATTTAAATTTTTAAATCCTAATCATTCATTTGAGCAAGTACTTACACTCACCGGCCACTTTAATAGGAACACCTGTACACCTGCGCTTTCGTGCAGTTATCCATGAATGAGCCGAAACTAGGCAGGTGATGTATTTGCAATCTTCAGCTGCCCAGTATTGGTGATGCTGTACCCAGTGTAGCCTCAGACTCCTATTCTTGGCTGATGGGAGAGGAACTTGATGTGGTCTTCTGCTGTTGTAGCTCATCTGATTCAAGGTTTGGAGTTTTGGGTGTTCTGTTATGCTTTTCTGCTCACCACGGTTGTAAAGATTGATGATTTCAGTTACTGTAGATTTCCTGTCAGCTCAAACCAGTCTGGTCATTCTCATCTGACCTGTCTGATCAACAGTGCATTTCTACCCACAGGTATGTCACTCACTGGATGTTTTTTTTTTGTATCATTCTGTGTAAACCCTAGAGAGTGTGCTGCATGAAAATGATCAGTTTCTGAAATACTCAGACCAGCCCGTCTGGCACCAGCATCCATGCCATGGTCAAATTCATTATGATTAGAATTTTTTCCCATTATGATGTTTGATATGAACATTAACTGAAGCTCTTGCCCTCTATCTGCATGATTTTATGCATTACACCACTGCCACATGATTGGCTCTTTGGATAATTGTATGAATGAGCAGGTGTAGAAAGTGTTGTATATAAAGTGTTTGGTGAGTGTAAATTGTCCTCACTCGATATAAGGCCTAACATCTAACAACAAAGTTGGAACTTTCTCGGATCCAGTCAAATGAACACAATAATCAAGCATGTTTAAAAGACATGAAAAAGGTTTGAGTCACTGTGGCAGCAGAAAAGACGACTGCTGTGGTTGCAGCATATATGACACATTATATTGAACATGGACCAAACATAATGTGTTTTTAGTCGCCAAATTACGGCAGAGCAACACTGACTTCCATTGGGCCTTAATGTTGATATAGGTCCACTGTAAGTCAGCCAGGCTGTTCCAGGAATGAACTTTCCAATTTGATTATGGTACAACTTGATTTCCTGGGAATATATCAACCTGCATGGTAAGTTACTGACAATGAAATTCTAGCATCAGTTATGTAAGCATGGTGTCAGGGTCTCAGGACAGATGTATTTTATGAGCATTCTTTAAACGTCCACAATAATATTTTATCTATTTATTAGGGCCATAGGACATTCTCTTCCAGAACTGTCCACTGACAGAACACATTATGTCCAAGCTGTCAGTATTTATAGGCTACTTGTTTTTGAGTTATTGAGGTTTGGATTAAACTTGTTCAATTCAAGTGAGCAGAACTGAAATAGAAATATTTTATATTTATATAACTTTGATAATGGTGGATTGTGATTTCTGCCACTGTAACTACAGTGATTTCTGCCACTGTACTGTACAAAAGTCTTAGGCTCATGCAAAGAAATGCTGTAGAGCAAAGATGCCTTCAAAAATAATGAAATTAAATGTTTCTACTTAAAAAAAAATACTATAAAGAGCAGTAAACAGTAATAAATGAAACGAAGTCAATATTTGGTGTGACGATCCTTCGCTTTCAAAGAAATAGTAGTCTCAGGTACAGTGTGTGCAGTTTTATAAGGAAGTAAGCTGTAAGTGTTACTGAGCATCTTACAGAAGCAGATACAGCTCTTCTGGAGACTTTGACTGTCACACTTGCTTCTTATTTTTGCAGCAAAACCCAGCAGCCTTCATTATGTTTTTTTTTGTCTGAAAAGTGTCTCTTATGTAATCTGCTGCTTTCTTTACTGACATACAAACATTTGAAGTGAAGTGACGTGTAGCCAAGTATGGCAACCCATACTCGGAATTTGTGCTCTGCATTTAACTCATCCAAGTGCACACACACACACACACACACACACACACACACACAGTTGGGGGTTCAGTGCCTTGCTCAAGGGTCTCACATTGATTTTTGAGGGTGGAGGAGAGCGCTGGTCATTCACTCCCCCCACCTACAATCCCTGCCGGACCTGAGACTCAAACCCATGACCTTTAGGTTCATCTTCAGGTTACAAGTCCGACTCTCTAACCATTAGGCCTTGACTGCCCCCTTACATGTTTCTGTAACATTTAATTTTGTGCTGGAAAACTAATGTCTGGACATCTAAAATGTTTTTGTACTGAATCAATAATGTAGAAATCATAAAATAAAAATCTATAACTAAGTTTGTACTGTACTGTATATAAAAATCAGTCAATAAATAAATAAATGGCAGACCTCCTTGGAACTGATCTAGCTTCATGGTTGTCTAAGTGAAACAGAGAAGGTCACGTTTTGCCACTTTCAGCGTTGCTTCAGTTAACTTAATTCACTGGTCACTCTAAAGCTCTATAACTTTTTCGACACTTCTCATTTAATTGTTCACCGACTTTTCACATATAGTGCATGTGCTTTTATTTTACGTGTTTTATTTCATATGTGATTTTTTCAAGTTTTGTTCGTTTTCACATGCGTTTTATTTAATTTTCACATGTTCATTTTTCACATGAATCAGATGTGATTTCCTCCCATGAATAATTCTTTTTTCACATGATCACATGTAGGCTTGAGTTCACATGTGAAATTTCAGGGCAGGACCTTTACATGTATTTCACATGTGATCTCACATTTTATTCACAATCACATGTGGGGAAAAAAAACCCCAAAAAACGTATGAACATGTAAACCATATGTCATTTTTCAGTAGGGGACATTAATATGATTTTTGATTAATTAATTAATCAAAACATTCTTTTGATTGAATTAATATGAGTTTTGCATGTTATTCCCGTGACTGTGGGAGTTTCTCAAGGTTTTCCAGTTTCTTCCTAGCTCCCAAAAACATGTCGGTAGGTGGATTGGATAAAATGTATTGCCCATAGGTGTCAATGAGTGTGTGAGTGTGTGTCTGCATGGTGTCTGGTGACTAGCTTGGCATTTAGGGTGTGTCCCCACTTCGGCCCAGTGTTCCCAGGATAGGCTTCAGATACATTGTGACTTTGACCAGAATAGTGCTTACTACGATGAATGAATGAATGAATGAATGAATGAATGAAATATTTTGTGCAGTAATCATAGGAGTGTTTGTAAAGCAGTCCCTGTCTGCGAAAAAGGGTAAGAACCCCTTTACAATGTATGTGTACTATATGGCTGTGGACATTACACCCATATGTGCTTGCTGAACATCCCATTCCAGATTTAGTCCCCATTGCTATTCTAAAAACCTCCACTCTTCTGGGAAGAATTTCCTCTAGATTTTGGAGCGTGGCTGTGGAGATTGGTGCCACTTCAGCTACAAGACCATTAATGAGGTCAGGCGCTGGTGTTGCACAAGGTGGTCTGGGGTGCAGTCAGCATTTCAATTCATCCCAAAGATGTTCACTGAGGTTTGAGGTCAAGGCTCTGTGCAGGACACTTGGCAACCATGGCAAACCATGTCTTCATGGAGCTCTTGCACGGGGACATTGTCATGCTGGAACAGATTTGTCCTCTTAGTTCCAGCTACAGCATACAACCACATTCTAGACAATTGTGTGCTTCTAACTTTGTGGTAACAGTTTGGGGAAGAACCACGTATGGGTGTGATGGTCAGGTGTCCGCATACTTTAGGCCAAAGGTAGTGTATAATGCAGGAACACTCATACCTTCAGTTAGCATTTAGCATAAAAATGTAAATGTATGCACCTTTCCAGGTAACAGATACATACTAAATGCACAAAAGATGTTCTGTTAGTGGTACCACCACACTGACAAGGAAAGGTACTTTTTTTCTGTGTGTACAGTTTGGAGAGGAGGTGAAATACATGCAGAAGTGATTAGTGTCATGTGTTCATGAGCTTCATGGGGAGTTTCATTACAGTACAGTATTTAAATCCTGTTTATTTAACCATAGCCACTGAGATGTGTTTCCATGGTAATGTTGGTGCTTGTGTATGTTTGCCTTTTCTTAGTTCACTCATGGTACTAACTAATTCAACATGTGCTTTAATTGAATTGACGGTGACGAAACACGGCATAAATATTATCAGAGAGCAATATTGGATGATGGATTAACTCGACAGGGTTTATTTGTATCTTGTCAGAGTTTGAACTCTTTTGCTTTATGTGTTTAATTGCCATCATTCTGTGCGTGTGCATGAAAGAGACACGATGCGCCAACAAGTCTCCACTCTACGTAACTGCATTAAACCGAATGGGTGGATGTTATTTCCGTGTCTCGTGCGCTGCTGCGTTTTCAGCTGCACTAACCGGGTGTTTATCTGAGCCTCACCACCACCACCACCACCTCCACCACTTCTCCTCTTATTCCTCCTCCTCGTCCTGTGCGCTTCTCAGATGCTCAGGATACCGAGCTGACCGGGTGCGATGGCGCAGCTCTACTACGGCGGAGGCGGCGGCAGCGGCGGCGGGAGCGCCTCGCGCCGCGATCGCATCCGTTTGCGCGTGGTGCGCGCCGAGCCGGAGCTGTCGGCGCAGGAGAAGGTGTACCTGAGCGCCGTGGAGAAGGGCGACTACGGCAGCGTGAAGCGCGCGCTGCAGGAGGCCGAGATCTACTTCAAGATCAACGTGAACTGCGTGGACCCGCTGGGGCGCACCGCGCTGCTCATCGCCATCGAGAACGAGAACCTGGAGATGGTGGAGCTGCTGCTGGCGCACGACGTTCATGTGGGGGACGCGCTGCTCCACGCCATCCGCAAGGAGGTAGTGGGAGCTGTGGAGCTGCTGCTCAACCACAAGAAGCCCAGTGGAGAGAAACAGGTCAGGAGCTCCACTTCCTCTCACCTGCATGCTTACTCCTTCACTTTTAAACTTTTGGAGCGTTATTTATTGACATAGTAATATCTAAGCCATTACTACACTCTCAGAAATTAAGGTACTAAACTGTACTTTCCCTTGTCTTAGGAGCTGTACTATTAATGATACATCTTCTGGTGTGTATCTTTAACATGTGAAGTTCCATATAATGCACCTTTAACAAGTAAACTACTACACTATGTATATACTATACTGCACTATATTCAACTTTTCAAGGTTAAAGATATAAAGGTACAAAACTTACACAATTACTACTGTAGAATTGATTCCAACCTAGAGACATGCCATTTTTTTTTTCTGAGAGTGTATTGCAGTACACTGTATAGGCTAGACAATGGCACTTATTAATTAAGACCTGAAGTTGTTGCACTTATAGCCCCTCTTTAGAGTATTCCCTAATGAGGTAATGAGATATAATACATAATAGCTTTAAAAAAAAAAAAAACTACGCTAGCAACCACTAATGGGTGTTGTGTACCATATAAACCTCATTTAAACTAACAAATGAAACCCTAAGGACCACTCAGTGTCTGTACCATGATGGAACATTAATGTAGCCTGCGTAAACAATACGTTTTTCTTCTCTCTACCAGTGTAATCACAGTAACCATAATCATCAATGGTATAACAGGAGAATCGATTAAAGAGGAAGTAATATGATATTCTTATACATAAACTATACCATGCCATGTACACAATTATATTATGTCCTATTATGTACACAATAACTACTGCTATGTCATATCACATATGGCGTACTGTATATTACTGTTGTGTAACAGAAAAGCTGTGAGTATGCACTGGCGTGACATTAGTAAGGCCATAAGTTATTTCACTTGTTACAGCATTGGAAATTTTGTAGTAAGATATCCTTATATCTTATACGGTTTATAGTCTGAGACACAGTAACAAACTACTGTAATAAACACTTATTTAGGCTATTTATGTAGTCTACACACTCCCAGGGGGGAAAAAAGCATATTTTCTTTTTAATCTTTAACTCATTCAAGGTACATAATTGAATTTTAAAAACAACATGTAGGGTATATTGGCATTCTTTCTACCGTGAGGAACAAAATTGGAGCCTACCTGGTCTTGTTTCTGATAATGTAGCAGCTACTGTTAGTCAAAAATGCCTGTATATAATATTCTTTATAAAGCTTATCATTAAGTAGGTTCACAGTTAATCAAGTTAATATATTTTTATTACTTCTATCATGTAGGATTGCTCATGTTATCCTATTTAATAGAAAAGACAGCCAAACGCTGGTGCGTCAACAGTAAGATCCAAACTTGTATCATTGCTTAATTAGGAATAATTCTTATAATAGTTCTTATATATATAGTAATGAACTATACTAATACACCCTTCTTATACAATTATACACATTACGTATATACTGCACACTTCAAGGTACAAATGCTGATCATTGCAGCATGGAGCCCTCAAAGGTATGTCTTTTGGGTCTTTACAGCTTTTAAAGTTGCAGCTTTTCCAAATTTAAGCTACATAATTAAACCTTAAATTTCCCTTTTGAGGTTTTAACTTTATATAACTAACTTTACATACAGTCATAAACTAAACGATTTTTTTTTTAATAGCACTCAGGTGTTTAGTATAAATTAGTAATAGCACGTGTGGTAATGTATTGTTTTGAGCTATCAATGTCTGAACTAAAGCCAAAGTTAGTGAGAGAGTGATCAGACGTTGCTATATGCATTAAAAACTTTACTAATACGTCAGTGTACGCAACAGCTATGGTTAAACAAATATATCATAACAGCCTTTCTCAGGGTTTCCAGGCTTGCGGTGGCATTGCAGGGGGTGTGTGAGACTGTGTTGGAAATGTCGATATAACTTTAAGACAAATTTTAATAATACTAATAAAAAAGTAAATTAATTAAAATAGTTCCAACATTATACTGTAACCTCACACCTAAAAAGTGATAGCAGTCCTTAGCACATTAGAGTTAAACAGAAAATACAGTGTTAGCAAGGTAGGTTTTCCTCTTTACAATGCATTAAAATCTATGAAATTGCATTGACAGTTAAAGTCCCTGTGAAGCGAAACGCGCAGCGTTATTTGATGTGTTGATGTAATTTCCACTGAAACAGGAAGTCGGGGAAATACATATTGAGTGGCTCCTCCGCCTTTTTAAATGGCTAATAGCGTTTTAGCTTAGCTCACAGCCTACAGCTGTCACAAAGCCGTGAACTGGCACAGATACTTCCTTGTGCAAAGTGAATGAATTCAAGCCATTTCCTTCTTAACCAACTTACATTCACAACCCATGCTTGCTGACAAGATTTCTCTCGCTCAACAACGGCGAGACAGAGAGCATTTGATTGGACAGCAAATCTGATGAGAAGCTGAACTGCAGGATGATGTCATCAAAATTGTTGATCCATATTGTTGGTAGAGAGAGAGACTGTAAATTTTGAATTCATACATGTTTTAAATGGGAATTCTGTCATTGGTTTGGAGCACACTAGCTTATAGATAACCTTAAGGCTAACATATTCATACTAAAAGTCACAAAACTTCATGGGAACTTTAAAGTAAATCACAAGAGGAGGAGCATCCAAGCACAAATCAGACAACAAAAAGCTGCAAAGCAGGACGCATTCTGTAAGTACTGTTGGTCCAAAGCATGAAGCCAGACACTTAAAGAGACACTTAGTCTCTTAGTCAAGAAAACATGGAAACAAGGCCACAAAATCAGCTGAATGTTTCAAGGAAGGTTGAGTAGCTTAAAACAGCAAGTAAAAGCCGCAAAGCAAGTTTTCAGGAAGTCAATGTTTCATATAACATTAACATGCTTGAAATCTCTGGGGGCAACGGGTTGAGCTGACAAAAAAAAAAAAAAAATTGGGAACAATTGTTTTAAATGATTAAAATTTTGTTAGTAGTTTAAAGATTTACTAATCTAACTATATATAGCAAACTCTCCAGTGGTGAATATTCTCTTACTGTCATAAATTACCATGTGCGCAGATGGACAATTAACGTAATAGTTATTAAAAATCTATAGTGCTGTACGGGATATGGAGGATTTGGCTGTATGCTTATTTTTAATACCTCTCAAATGATGTGGTGATGACTTTTAACATATAAACACAAAAGCATTATGATATTTCCTGTCAGTTAGTACAATGCTCTAATGCCCTCCCTCACCACCACCACCACCACCACCACCACTATCTGTTATCAGCTAAAGTACCAAAAGTGTCCATTTCCTCACTGAGTAACTTTCAGTTTACTCTCATGCCTTAGATTAAAAAAAAATAAATGGCAGCAGAATGCAGTGAGGATATACAGCATGTCCGGAAGCCTTGTTTTTCCAAGCTTAATTCCTCCCATTATCATTCCCAGTTATTTAATCTGATTGGGTTTGACTTCTCTGGAGGTCAGGCAAGAGCCGGGTAGATGATTCTGAGAAATGGACAGGAAGGAAGAGAGGACCTCTGCTCCTGTAGAGGATTAAGAAAGACTGCAGATATGATGCAGACTGTGGTTCTCTAGCTCTGTGTCTCAATCGGATCCCATCCCTATGCTATTCTGGTGACCTTTTGATATGCAAATCACCAAAATTAACATGTCTATAAATCACAAACAGACACATCGGTAGATGGGAGCAGGGTTTTTTTTTTTTCTCATTTTTTTTCAGTAGTGGGCAGATACTGATGAACATAGTCATTGCCATGTGTGATATGATACCTCACTATGTGGCCTTGAATTTAGGTTAGCATATTTCTTGACCTAATGAACAATCTAACAACAAACGAGCTGTCGAGCTGGTAAACGCTTACTACACCCCAGTAAACTTTGTATAATTCATATCAAATAATGATCCTTTCACTATTCCTACATTTGGTCATTATTTCCATTACCAAGTGACCCATATTGTACCTAAATTCCCATGCTGAATTTGGATCTCCTGCTTGCCCAGGTTCCTGTTGTAGCTTATGTTTATTTATATGTATGTATGTATGTATGTATGTATGTATATTTATATTTTATATTCAGTTTTGGTATGGTATGCTTTATGTTGGATTCACATTGAATAAGTTGAAGTAAAGTTTGCATAAGGAGACATTTCCCAGAAACTGAAAGTCCACATGATGTCATTTTTGCCAGTCTTACATCACATGGCCTTTCAGTTTCTGGGATATTACTCTGGGATATTACTCTGATTTAAGATAATAGATTTAATTTACTTCATTTTTTAATAGATTTTAGATGTTGATTTGGAACAATTAATCACTCAAAGTTTGAGGAAAAAAACCTGACCTCTTGGACGTATGTGCAAAATACCACAGGCGTCACACTGCCAAACATGTGACTATGGGTGGAGCTACAAATTATAAGGAGCACTGATTGTTCAATCATCACAGAATCTTTATAATGGTGTCTCTGGCTAAGATTGTTTTCATTGTTGCCAACTTAGAGACTTCGTAAACCCTTTTAGCGAATTTAATTCAAAAAAGAGCCTAGCAACTTTTGGAGCACACGTCAGTGGCGACCTTTAACTTCGATACGGCTCTCCAGCTCACATCACAGCTGCTGATCTACCAGTTGACACAGCAGGTTCACTTGACTCCCCATCTGTATGTAATGCCTGACTGTGTTGTGCTTGCGACCAATCACTGAGCACCATTTTTCCCAATGACCAATCACTGATGACCACTGTTGGTCCCACCCTCGCACTTCTTTGTTCTTCATTTTAAACTCTTCTTGAAGTTAGAAATAAAAGTGAGTAACTGTTTCCTTACTACTCACCTTTTAAAACTACCTGATAGAAAGTATAGTATTTTGTAAATGCATACAAGTTTAATTTGTGATGCCATGACCAAAGATGACTTCTTTCTAAAATTATAAATTATTTGCAAATATAATGCATAGTATATAAATTAAAATGCAGATCAGTCTATGACATCATTTAGAGAGTTCTAGTGACTTTCTGAGTTTGCTTTAACTACTTTGCGCTGAAAAGAGTTGGCAAAACCGATTGCTTTTCTACCGGGCAGTACGCCATATAAACCTGTAGAGAAAGTCTGCCAGAGTTCTTGTCTTTATAAATATCTTTATTTCTCTCAACTTTAGGAGGTAACTTAACAATTTTATCATACGTTTCAATGTTTCAGATTAGTTTTTATTTATTTATTCACAGTAATCTTATCTCGCCACTGTTTTTCACGTTTCTTACCCATTGTCAAGGGAAAATCAGGTTTAAAGTTTAAAAATGGCTTCTTTTTCACTGTGTCTGCTCACTCCATTGGGTTTAACATAACAGTGTTGTAGAACATACATGTAGTGCCACAGCAGATGTGTCAGTGTGTCATTAAAGTATTGGTACCCTTGGCTTCATTTGGGTCACTCAGTGCCAGGCAAGAGCACCACATCAATGTCAAATCAATTATTTTGTCTAAAAGATAAACAAGTTTGGAATTTCACATTGTATTTTTCTAACCATGCCTGGCACTAACGGTGTCACTACTTCCAACCTCCTGAGGTACTTCACCACTGAACAGATTGTTCTGGATATGAATTAGTAAGCGTACCGTACCATCCAGTGGAAAAAAATCTAAAAATCTAAAAGAATATAATGCTGATTTGACTACTTGCTTAATTTTTCAGCACACGTGGTCATGCCAGTCTGGAAAGGGTCATCATTGTATTGTGCTTTTGCCTGCTAGCTTGTCTTCTTTCTCTGGGAGTTCCACAGCTTTGGCTTCACGATGGATATTGCAGAGAGATGTGCTAATCACCCCCGTCCTCTAATCACCACTTGTCTCTCAAATTCACAGTCGTGCTCTCTTGGGGGTTCTGACATGCACGCGCATTCATAACGTTTCTCCCCCACTCACTCCCCGACCTATTCTGTTCCTCAGTCTCCTCCATTTTCATTTCCTAGATTTCTAATCATATATTTATGGAATCTCCATCTCCATTGCTTCATCTATGCGTCTTACAAAAAAAATTTTCAGCAGCATTTCAGCATTGAGTTGAAATAATTATATGTGATGATATTTGAATTTTAGTGTATAGGAAGGCAAGAATTCCTTACTTTAACATTCAAGGATTTTTGTATATAAAGCACATAAATCCTTGTGAGACACAGAATTGTCCTTCTTCTTGTTTTTAATCTAAAAGCTTTGTGCATGTCATTGTATTCTGTGATGCTTTCTCAGACTTTGCAGAATAACTTGCCATCAATACATCATACTAAAGGATGGAGCTAATTACTCAAACTGCTACAGGATGCTTATAGTGCTTTTTCCAGGGTGTTTTCGTGGTGCTCTCTCTCCTCTTTTTAATTTACCCCAAATTTCCTCCAATTTATTCACTGTCAAGCCCCACTTACTAGCAAGCTTTCTGCTATCATATAACCCATTCATTTGGCTGATGCTTCTATCCAAAGTGAAAGGTTTTGCTCAACGACCCAACAGTGGCAGCTAGGAAGAGCTGGGATTTGAACTCATAAGCTTCTGAGCAGTAGCTCAGAGCCTTAACCACTAATCCACCACTTCCCATAATAATCAATATGGGAGTGTCAGAGCTTTCTCCAAGACACATTAAACCAGCCACTGCATCTTATAGAGTTCAGTTCATGCTGTATGGCAGCTGAACAACCCTGAAGGAGATTTCTAACTGTCTGTGTCATATACAATACATAAGCCAATGATGATGATTGTAATTGGCTAGTATCATTATGATTGACAGGGGAGAGGGTGATGGCCATCCTTTTCATTCAGAAAGCATGAGCAGTTATTCTCTCTCGGACTCTCTGACATGCATGGCTTGTCACCATCTGGATTTGAACATGCAATTTCATAGTAATGTTTCAGAATATGCTTTAAATTGCAGGATCTAGATCAGTTATTTCAGCATAACTGCGGGGGTGAGTATAATATCTTAGAAACTTGTGCATGTATTGAATATCCATAAATTTTCGGAAACTTCAAAGTGCAGCTAAGTGAGAGCTCTTCAGCATGACTTTGTGTTAATGTCATGTCTGTGAAGATTGGCCTGCTAACCTTTAACTTTTCTGAGAAACATTCAGAACACTGTTGGTGAGACATTATATGCATATGAATGGCACTTTATAAATGTTTCACTCTTCTGAGAACCTTTCAGAACAGAGAAGGTGGCTCGCTAAAGCTGGAGGGTGCAGCAGTATTTAAAGAACACATACTTTTTAACTTTACTAGCGCACTGCAGACCTGATTTGTATTTTAGGAGTGTGCATATCTGAGGCACCATTTTATCAGCCTGCTTGTCGGTTTTGCTCAAGTTGTTTGGAGGAGTAGGCAAACATTTACTATATAGGCTGGCTCTTCGTGCTGATTTATGCGTATACTGAAATTGTATTTAGCAAGCATTCCAGAGGTGATATGACATCTGTGACCGTACTTTACCTCATCGTATTTGATCTAGAAAGCTGCAGCATGGTGAAAGTCAGCAGTTATTTGTGTGAGGAGTTTTTGGGGGTCTTGGGCAGTCATTTCTGGAAGTAAAATCTGACAGAATGTGTGAAAAATAATTTAGTTAAAAGAATTTAGCAGTATTTACAATACAGATTCCAAAGCAGCTTTACAAGGAATTGAGGATGATAGCAATGAGGAGAAACTCTTTATGATATGGCTAAGGAGGAAGAAACCTTTGGAAGAATGAAGACTCAACATAGTGGGTCTGTCTACTTCTGGCCAGCAGTGGGAATCATGGGTTCTTTTTGTTTCAAATATATGTTATTTAGCAGGAGCTTGTAGTTCCCTGGATGTGAGGAGAACCTTAGTGCCCTGAATTGGAGCTGGAGCTTGAGGTACGTTGGATGGTAGCAGGAGCTTGTGGCCCCCTAGATGGGAACATGTAGTTTGGCTACTGAATGGCAAGAGCCAAGTCCAGATGTTGAAGGAATTTGTAGGCTTCAGTGTCAGAACTGAGTAGTATAAGCTGAAACTAAATGTGCTAAATGGCACAGATAGACAAAACACAGACAGCCATAACCACAGCTTAGAAGTAGTCACTTTTTTGTGGTAAGCTAAAAAAACATCCCAAAACAGATTTTACATCATCCACTACCCCATTTTTACTGTACCCGGGATGATGGGATGGTGGTAGTCTGGAGCCTTGATTAAGGCTACTTCATATAAGCTATTTCTTAAACTATAAAATTTGATATGCAATTTGTGCAATTATGACTGTTACTGTTTTGCCAACATGCTATTAGTAAATGGTCCAAAGACATGCTTGCAACCTTAGCTAATTTTCCAGCTAGCTAGGTTACAGTACAAATCAAACATGCTAATTTTGACATGTTAGTTTTGCGATTAGTGTCATAGGGGTGGCCAGAGGAAATAACTATTAACTCAATATCTTAAAAAAGGCCAGAGGAAATGACTATTGACTCAGTATCTTTAAAACGGGTAAGATGTCAGTCATCAATTTACTAATTTAAAGGTTTAACTGTATCATGTGGGGCAGTCGTGGCCTAACGGTTAGTGAGTCAGACTTGTAACCCAAAGGTGAATCTGAAGTTCTTGGGTTCGAGTCTCAGGCTGGCAGGGATTGTAGGTGGGGGGGGAGTGAATGACCAGTGCTCTCTTCCACCCTCAATACCATGACTGAGGTGAGACCATTGAGCAAGGCACTGAACCCCCAGCTGCTCCCCAGGTGCAGCAAAAAGAAAAAAAAAA
>CM074929.1:19679759-19698321 GCA_037576815.1 Pangasius larnaudii
CCTATCCTGGAAGTTAACACTTCATAATTGTCCAGAGTTGTCTCTTACAAGGATGGCAATATCCAGTGGCTAGTGCCTTCAGTTATCAGCCTGACATTTTCTGAATTTAACTGAAATCCTTAATTCTCCAAATTTGATAGGTTGTTAGGTTGAATTCAAGCCAAATATGAGCTGTTATCAATGTGGTTTCTTAACAATGATTTCCTTTTTTCTCTCCAGGAAGTGAGGGGTGCTTTGGTGAGCAATGTCAACATAGAGCTGTACAATGCTCTGCACTACCACATGGCTAACAAGCGCCTCCTCACCAAAGACCTGAAGAATGGACTCACCATCAAGTCTATGTACAATGACCTTACTCTCTACATCAACCACTATTCCAATGGGGTAGGTGTTTTTGAGAGTTCTTTAAAAGTTTTTAAGGATATGATAAAGTAAATTGACCAATTTGCTGACTATATATGGGGTATGAAGTGTTTTATTCCTCCTCTGTTCTTTAGGTGGTCACTGTGAACTGTGCCCGGATCATTCATGGGAACCAGGTGGCCACCAATGGAGTGGTGCATGTCATCGATCGTGTTATCACTGCTGTGGGCAACACCATTAGGGATGTGCTTGATATCGAGGACGATCTGTCTTCTCTGAATGTAAGTGACTGTTTGGTCATCACAATCAAAAAATATGCATACACTCTTAGAAGAGAAGGGTTCTTTGGATGGACTGATAACATTCTACATAGAACCTTTACAACAAAGTCTTTCCTATTTTGGTTCCATGGAGTCCCTATTTAGAAAGCTTCAATCATTGACTATCCAAAGAACCACCAATGAACCGTTTCAGCAGAGATCTTATTATGCTGTATAGAATTTGATATTTTTCCATCTTAAGGAGTAAGATAGAGAAACTGTTTGTCTTTGGCCTTATTTCAGACTGTGGCTTCTAGCGCTGGTCTGTTGGAGAAGTTGGGCAAGCCTGGCCACTTCACTCTGTTTGCTCCCACCAATAATGCCTTTTCTAAGCTGGACAAAGAAGTAATGGACAGACTCATGGGTAACAAGGGTGCCCTCCAAGGTAAATTGGTGATCCAGGTCTAGAGTGCTTTTACATCCTTGGAAGTATTTTCCCAAACAAAGCTTGGAGAGCAAAAGACAAAATGTTGAGTCTGCATATAGATGGCAGACCTTGCACAATGTGGTACTTTATTCCTTTTTAAAGACATGCAAGTCCAAAGAAAACAGTGTGATGACTCCCACAGGACATGTTTGCTAATTTGACTGAACCAATAGTGCTGATGTTACATCATTCATCTTTTTTCATCCCTATTCAAAACAGATGGTGACACTGTTCTTTTCTGTGCAGTGGGGATTCTCAGACAGTTGGCAAACAGCAGCCAAACCACACTTAAGTG
This sequence comes from Pangasius larnaudii, assembly GCA_037576815.1. Classification (NCBI taxonomy): domain Eukaryota; kingdom Metazoa; phylum Chordata; class Actinopteri; order Siluriformes; family Pangasiidae; genus Pangasius; species Pangasius larnaudii. The sequence goes on from CM074929.1 coordinate 19,681,165, forward strand.
TGCACTGACAATTAGATTGAGTTATTGTTTTATCTGAAGTACTTTAGTGAGAAATATGGTCATACGCAGTTACTTATTTGCATTGGAATTCAGAACTATTTCTTTAGCTGTTGATCATGTATATACTAATCTCTTAATGTATTGCCTTTGCAATGAGGCGACTGTCCAGAGAAATGTTCAGGGCCAAAATGGTGCACGTTTCTTTCCCAACATAGCTCCGATGTAAACTGTAGGCCTTAGAGAAAGATCAAAAGATGCAAAGTGAGCAAAGCAATCTCTGCACAGTGCCAAGTGCAGCAAAGCAGGAAACAGCTGTCGGTTTTACTATCCATCGAAACTTGGCAGTGTCAAGATTCTTGCATTTTAAATGTTCCCTCATCAGTCATTTGACAGCCATTTGAAAGTATCCACCACTTGAAGGGGAATGGTGCAGGGTTGTTGACAGGCCTATTCTCAAGGCGTCCAAGGGGTCCTAGGGAGACTCGGGTTCATTATTTGGTGCATTTACTACCTGGCGGAGATACGAATTACATCATAGTCAGTTTGGGTGGTTTGTTTGTGTAAAGAAAATATTGCAGAAGAGAGAAACTGAAACACTGAAAACCACTGGTAAAAAAAAAACCCAGAGGTCGAATGTCAGCACTGTCAGCATGGTGCGTGAATTCTGGCTCTGATAGTTCTTCAGCCTCAGCTTCGTCCCTCGAGTTAATGATTTATCTTAACTAGATATATGTGAGAGAAATGTGACTGCTCCCTCGTAGCGCCATAAAAGTAAAAACCTCCCAATTATGCAATTTTTTGGGGTCATAATTCTAGTCTTAACCAGATGTCCTGGGAACCTTTTTAGCAAACTAATTAAAAAAAAAAGAATTGTGTGTCTTTTATTCATATCTGTATTTGTATCTTTTTAGTACACATTATCTGTTCATGCTAAATAACATATTTGTATTCAGTTGCATCCCTAATATTCATTAATTGGTTTACAGCAATAACAAAATACTAAAAGTGCCCTCAAATGCAGTTCCTTTCTCTTCTCCAGCCCTGTTCAATTACCACCTCTTGGACTCAGTCCAGTGCTCCGAGGCCATTATGAGTGGCACCTCATATGAGACTGTGGAGGGCAGAAACATCGAAATTGGCTGTGATGGAGACAGCCTCACCGTTAATGGTGTCAAGATGGTGCTCAAGAAGGACATTGTCACCAGTAATGGAGTTATTCACCTGATTGATCAGGTGCTCATTCCAGACTCAGGTTAGCTGCATCTTATATACAGTATCTGGTTCTAATTTTTATTCTGATATAAAAATCACTTAAACAACAAACCAGCACACTTTGCATATGTATCATAAACTCAATTCTAAACATCCCAGTTGGAACTTTCTCCTACAAGCTAAGCAGGTGATGGAGCTGGTTGGCCAGTCACAGGCCACCTTCGGTGATATGGTGTCAGAATTAGGTCTGGCAGCAGCCATGAGACCGAAGGCCGAGTACACACTGCTGGCTCCCCTCAACACAGCCTTCAATGGTACGTTACTCAAAATGAATTCCTGATGCTGCAGTAACGTTTGGCAGGAGTTGAACCTGTTCTCTGTATTCTCGCACTGAATTATTGGTTTAATGTTCTCTTTCAAGCTCGCTTTCTCTTTTTTTGGCACACTCTATTTTTCTCTTTCACTCCCATTGCTGCTGCTCATGAAACATCAGTTGTGTAAATTTTTGTTTCTGCATGGATGTGGAAAACCATTGCTTCATTACCAAGAATTATTATGACGTTAAAGGGACTTATAATGAGGATGCTGTTAATTGAAGTGGTAATAAAATAGTAATCTGGCTTCTATGCCTTCTGTCAACTGTATATCCATAATATTTTAGGTTGATTTAATGGTGTAAAAAGAAAATGGGATTAAATGACCATGGACTAGTAGTGCATTATGTACTTTTCTGCTTATTATATGGACCATTATGTGACGTTAAATCATATAATGACATTGTATCCAAAACAGGCTCCATGATATCATTGAAATAATTATCTGATGCCAAAAATGCTTATAGAGACAGACTAGAAAATAAACAGATAGTAAAAATATAACTTTTTCCTTGCAAAAGTGAATATACATGTTTCATTGGACATAATTGGCCGTCTCCAGTGTGATACATTTTTTGGTTGTGTGTGGGAAGACATTAGATAACCGTCACACAGTGTCTGTCCCCCAGAATAAACCTATAGACCACCCAAGTGGTACACCCATGTGGTTCATTTCACTCTTCCTTATTATTTCTGATTATGACCGTGTAGAAACACTGTTGTCTGCACTTAAAGGGTAATTTATCTCATTTATGAAGCAGATAATTAAGAAGGGTAAGACCCCAGACAACCATAAGTGAAAATGCTGGCTGAGAATGTGCATACCAAAGAAAAAAAAAAAGAAAGAAAAAAGAAGGGTGTGTGTGTGTGTGTGTTAAATTTGTTGATAGGTTGATCCTCTAGAATTTATGGATTAAATTTGTTTCTTTATCTCTGTATGGGATTTTGTCAATATGACCATTCAACCAATAAAAATTGATCTCAGTTTTAGCCAGTGAAATGAAACATTGCCATATGATGGAAAAAAATATGTCTACAAGGTCAGAAACAAAGAGTAGGATACTTTGAGTCACACAGAGGAAAGGACCATGGAGAGTGAGTTTTCTACTGGAAAATAAATGCAGACCCATGAAAAATATATAATAATAATAATAATAATAATAATAATAATAATAATAATAATAATAATAATGCAAGACTACAGAATTGAAAATAATTGATTGAATTAAAAATAAATAAATAAATAAATAAATAAATAAATAAATACTTTCAATTGCATACAAATGAAATCATAAAAAAGGTGCAGTCACGATTTTCAATCCCAATATTTGTATTTTTTCAAAAAACAAAATTATTTACTGAAGGCCATATGCATCCTATAAGTGTGTCACAGTACAGTGAAATACATTTCCTGAAACTCAATCCTTCTTCTTGCTGATGTTTTCCATAGACGAGGTCATGTCCATGGACCAGAGTCTCCTGAGAATCATTCTGGAAAACCACATCCTGAAGAACAAGATTGTGTTGAGTCAGCTGTTTAATGGCCAGCGTTTGGAGACTCTGGGGGGAAAGTTTCTCAGGGTGTTCGTCTACCGCACAGTGAGTCTCTACAGCTACATCAACCACAGCACAGTAGCAGAGAAACATTTAAGAAAAACCTTCTCACTTTCTTGGTTTGTTTGAAGAAATGTGAAATTTGATGGCTGTGTTTAATTCATTCCTGCATTCAGTGGTCGCAGAAACAAATCCATAGTTGTCCCAGGTCAACCTACTTGCGTATTCTGAATTAAATTCATTATAAACCTAAACAATGTTCTTTATAAAATTACCAATAATCTGCAATTGCCAGTCAAGCTAAATATTGGAAATGAAGCAAAACAAGCAGCCAATCGTGTCAACAATAGCACAATATTAAATGCATAAGCTGGTGATACGATACAATAATAACAACAATAAAAGAAATTAGAAATATGTGTCACATATGCCAGTGCCTATATTCCAGGGTTAAAAAAATGCCTTCTGTGTCTTAAAAGGCTGTCTGCATTGAGAACGCCTGCTTGATTCGAGGAAGCAAAGAGGGAATCAACGGCGCTCTTCATCTCATGAAGACTCTCATCAAACCAGCTGAATCCAACATGTTCCAATTGCTGACTGATCACGGAGGCTTCAGGTAAGAGACACAGACCTTCAATGCAGTGCTTTATTTAGTTAGAATTTACATTAGCAGTCAAAAATTTGGACACACCATGGCAACCCTGGTGATGGTTTCTATGCCACATGGGGGTAGATTTGGAACATGATTATGGGTAGAAAAAGGAAGTTCATGGGTGGCGGTTTATCGGGCTTGTTAAAATTAGTCCACAACTGCCAAGATCTTGTTTCAAAGCAAGTAATCAGAATTCAGTCTAATAAATTTCTGGGAATATTGCCTATGGCAAAGGGAAACAAAGGGAAAGTGATAGACAGACAACATCTACTATGTACAAGATTTCTGTTGTAATTATATTGGAAAGATTGGGAGAGGAAAAAGTGATTATGGAGTGGATAATAGCTGTGCATGGTGAACTGCTGATCCTGCAAAGAGATTCGCGCTCACCATGGTGAACTCATTTTCCATGCAAAGGCTGAAAAAAAGGATGAAAATGCATCTCCCGTTTCCAATGCTCATTTTAGGGCTAGTTTCTGGTCATTATGTGAGGTTTTGAGAAATACTTGGGCTGGAAATTTTGCTGAGACACACTTTGTGTGCGTGTTTGTGTGTGTGTGTGAGACAGTCTATGAAAACCCATCATATGTTACTGTTATTGAATTCTGGCAAGCAGCCAAAAAATACTGACCAAATTTTATTTTATTTTTTTTACCTATAACATATTTTGACAACAAAACTTTAAGAAACAATGAATATACTGTATTTCACCAGTTCTTGAAGCGACACTGTAAAAAAATAAATAAATAAACAATCTCAGCAACTTAAAATATTATAAATAAAGCCAAACTTATCTAGCATTTCCTATTATAAGAATACAATAAACCAAAAATAAGTTTGACCACGCTTGAAAAGCATTTATTTCTAGAAAGAAGCAAAATGATCTGCTAATAGAATAAGAAAATGTTTTAAGCTTGAAATGTGACTTGAAATAGGTTTAAAACCTTGCTAGGTAAGTGTGATTTTGTCGCACAGTGAATGTCACACTTTGATCAACTTACCTGATAGCCACAGTGAAATCAACATAAACCTAATCAATTCAGTTTGCAATCAGACTTACTAGATTTGCTAAAATGCTAGAACCATATTCTAGTACAGGATAGTCTGTGATTTTCAGAACTGTAAAGGATATAATAAAAAATGCCACATGCTACCATGTGAAAGACACATACGTAACTCAGCTTATTACGTTAGGGAATTTCAAGACAAATATAATGGATGAAGCTCCTCATGAAGCTGATTGAGAAGATGCCAAGTGTGTTCAAAACTCCAGCATTACTGTTCATGATTACTGTCAAGAATTGAAAATCGTCTTGATTTGTTTATCACTTTTCCTGGTCACTGCATAATTCCATACTATGTTACATAGTGTTGATGTCTTCATCATTATTCTAAAGTAGTAAGAAATAGTAGAGATATGAAGAAAACTCTTTTATTAACAGGTGTGTCCAAATATTTGACAGGTATGTGCATCCATCAGGCAATCCATCTTTTCCTTTTTGAAAAGAATGTTGACTTCATTGAGAAATGTCAGGTGGTGTATAGCATTTTGGTATTTTAAAGATTTGGGTTTTTTGTCAGTCAGTTTAAAGAAAAGAATATTTGAAGATATATATAAGAGCCTCTTCTGACAGCTTCAGGAAAAGATCTGCTCAGAGGAAAATCACTGGTATATGCAGAGCCCCAGGCTCTGTAATTGGTAGAGGGAAAAATGATGTGGGACAATGAGGCACCTATGCAAGTGCCTGTCAGTCATGTTGCTTGTCAATTCAGGAAGCTCCTCTTGGATTATATTTCAGAACGCGCACTGGCTGAGGCAATTTTAGAAGTGTGTCTCTGGAGGTCACACTAGGGGGTGCTGTACAGTTTCAAAACTGGACATTTCAAATAACGTCCATCAAACTCTTTGACAATACTTCTAATTAAGCATTTTAGAACTATAGAAATAATGAGAATCGACATCTTCATTTGGATTGGTGATCTTCATGGTTGCAGGATCTTTTTGTCTCTGGTGGAGGCGGCTGGTCTGACTGATTTGCTGAAGCAGGAGGGAGACTTCACATTGTTTGCCCCAAGTGATGAGGCCCTTGCTGGACTCACTGAAAGAGACATCACCATTCTGAAGGGTAAGTCTCACATGTTCTCTCTCTTTATGCCTTTATGCCAGTTGTTTCCACTGATTGTTCTGCAGAACCTGAGAACAATTCTGTTGTGTCAGGGCAGAAGAAGAGTATTCAGGATAGAGTTACTACAGGGCCAGGGTATGTAACATACTCATCATACTCATTCTCTTTCCCATGATCAGGTGATCCCAATGCCCTCAGAGCCATCCTGCTCTACCACTTCAGCAAAGGCATCTTCATTGGCGGAGGCTTGGAGTCTGGAGTCACTAATCTGCTCAAATCTCTCCAAGGCAGCCACCTCAAAGTCTTGTTTGTGAGTATTTAAAAACCCCTGACAGTCCCCTTCTTACTGGTTCATGTCTTTCATGTCCATTTACAGGCCACTATTATACCCGGTGTCAAACACATTTTAAAGCATTGCCTGTTGTCGCCTCCGCAGGCCTTGCTGAAGGCATATGAATAGATTTATTTTAAATGAATGAGGTTCAAAAGTTTAACAAGTCTGTATGTTTTATGGGTGGGTGAGGATTGCTTGACCTTACATGCCAAACACGTTTCACACAGCATACTACAGTAGACTACTGTTTCTACTTGTAAAGCATTTTATCCTTTTCTCGGGTTTCAAAGGAATGAATATAAGGTTTGCACACTTTTTAGGGAAAAACTGCCTACAGGGCAGTATAGTTTAAACGACGAAACTATTTAAATATTTGAGAATTGCTAACGTAATCTGTTAAAAGGCATTTAAAAATGACTTGACACAAAATAAAAGTACAAACGTTTTTCCAGTTTCTTACAAATGCAAACACATTTATGAATTCCTTTGTTTTAGAAAATGGTGTGAATTATTGCACCACACTGATTTATTTCATACTTTCTTCCAGGGGAATAACGGCATGCAAGTGAACACTGTGCAAGTGCCCAAGTCTGATTTCATGGCTTCAAATGGAGTCATTCATGTCACCAAGAGCCTTCTGTACCCTGAAGGTGTGGACTGCAACACTCCATGCTACATAATACTAAATACAGTAGCATTCAAAAATTAACAGAAAGGTTTCACCAGCTTTAATTTTCGACTAATGCCTCATTTCATCTAAAAAAAAAACGTTCTTTTACAGATGTTCCTGTTGGAAGCCAAGAATTCCTCACACTCCTGAGAAGGTTCATCAAGTACATTCAGATCAAGGTACCAAAATTTAGGGGGTAAAACTATAAACAGCTAATGAACCCTTACATGAAAATCTCATATAAGGCTAATTCCAGGATTAAAACATTTTGAGGTTGTGTTGTTATAGGAAAAAAAAAATCAACAAATGGTGTGGTGTGATATGCCCCAACTATTATCACCCTGAAGTTGATTAATTCCCAATAACAGCATGTCCTAAAGTGTTTTATTCCTCTTTCACCACAGCAATGATTATAAATTAAAATATACTACAGAGTGACACATTGTATGTTTTTTTTTATCCATTTATGGTAAGCTTTAATGTTGTCAAGTCAGTCAATTAATCAATCAAGTCAGCTTCTGTTAACACTCAAGAATAACAGCAATAAACAGCTCTTTCTTGATCTTAATAATACAAAAAAAGAAGCTTCTCATATTACGTATTACGTATAAAAACCACAAAGGTCACCATCATGAAGATTTTTTTTTTTTTACTACCTCTGACTGTTACAAAATGCTGACACTGGTGACTCCTTCCATAAGCACTAAATAAATCTCCTTACAGTAAACATCACCGCATCCACAATCACAATTCACGCTTCATTACAAATATAAATGCAGTAGAAACTTTGCAGGTTATCCTCCTATACATCTGGTATTATAATACATTGTTCACGGATGTATAATGTATTAAATAACATGCATTATAGTTTATAGTGCCTAATATATGATTGAATAAATGTTTAAGTAGTTAGTTACATGCATGCCATGACTTTATAATGTCATATGCTCTTGCTTTATAATGTGAATATATTACTTTATTATAACTTTCTTATTATACCACGGTCCTATCCTGATATTTAAGCTAATGATATCTATGTGAGGTACAAATGTTTATTTCAAATGTGGATCAATTACTCAAATATATCCTTTCCTTTTACACAGTATGTATCAGGCTACAAATTTCAGGAGATTCCACTGACATTCATGAGTAAGTTCTGTTAAACAAATTCCATCAGTAGACTACATTATATTTAAACTGTTGGTTAATATGACAGTTCTTAGTGTCTCTAAATGCTTTATTTTTATTCCTTTTCAGAGAAAATCATCAAAGGTAATGTACACTGATGATCATCATTGAACCAAAGTATGCATTAAATATGGGGGCAGTCGTGGCCTAATGGTTAGAGAGTCGGACTTGTAACCTGAAGGTCGTGGGTTTGAGTAGAAGGAGGGGGGTTAATGACCAGCACTCTCTTCCTACCTCAATACCCTGACTGAGGTGAGACCCTTTAGCCGCAGCAAAAAAGGCTGCCCACTGCTCCGGGTGTGTGTGTGCACTTGGATGGGTTAAATGCAGAGTACAAATTCTGAGTATGGGTCACCATACTTGGCCACAAGTCACTTCACTCACTTAAATCTAAAGTTCTTATTTTGTCACTTATACAAATTTCTTTTCAGTTCCCGAAGTTACCAAAGTGACCCGGGTTATTCAGGGGGCACAACCCTCTGTTACTAAGGTTACACGTGTTATTGAGGGAGCACCAACCGTTACCAAGGTTACAAGGGTCATCGAAGGTGAACCAACCATCACCAAGGTTACAAGGGTCATAGAAGCAGAGCCGTCTCTTACCAAAGTGACCCGAGTTGTTGAAGGTAAAATTCCATTTTTATGTAATTGAATAGAAGAAAGTTCATTTTTTTGTAAAAATTTGTATCAATTTTTTGTAAAATGTGTAAATGTTTTCACATGCCAAACTGAACTAAAAATTACTGCCAGAGTTGGAATAGTTTGTTAATCTTTGTCCTCACATGTATATAGTATGTTGATTAATGCCAGTCACTTGTAAATTACAAAGCATGTTCTTGGCATAGATGTTTGACAATTAGTGACACACACAAATCTGCATAAAACAAAGTTCCCAGATAGCTGAAAATGGCCGAATGGTGAAAGAGTGCCTCCATATGCCAAATCTTCCACTAATGCAGCTCAGCCATTGCAGCTTGTCAGCTACCATAAAGACACACTCACTCATAATCCTTTTCTAGGTTGCTATTCTGTCCTATCTGAATTGCTAGTCTTATTTGTCTTAGTTTATAGTATATATGGTTTGGATTTTTTTTCCTGACCAGGATTAAACAGTACCTAAATGGGTGAATGAATGATGAATTAAACTTGTAATGTGTAATACTGTGTAATCAGTTTCTAAAACTGGAGTAACTCATTGCCAAATATAAGACTTATTCTTAAGGAACATAAATTTATAGGATTTGTAGGATACAAACATTTTAACAAACCAAATGGATTTTCATGAATACCACACTTCTTGTGTTTAAACTGTCCTGAGAAAGTCATCCCCATCCAGCTTGACTAATGAGGCCCTTGTGTAATATGCTTTAAACGTAAGTTTACAGTGGAACAGTGGTGGATAAAAAGGTGGCCTGGATTGATAGTTTCAAAACCCACAATGGCCCAAAGTTTAGAAATTGTTCATGTGCTTTTGTATAACTATTCTAACAGTAGACGGGAAGAAAGTTAACTTTGGTCAACCACGATTAAGCAATTTATACCATCCAAAACCAAAGACTTTATACTTTTGCTACATCAGCATTCAGCGCTTCTGGTGTGCTTTGGGAACGTGGAAGCAATTAACCATGCTCAATGTTCTGCATCAACAGGTCCTGAGATCTTATTCAGCAGCATTGCCGATATGGAGCACAATGGTAGTGCGATGTCCCGAGCAAAACTTCTTTAATGCATGCTTTTAGTAGGGCTAGAGCTAGAAAAATTCTTTCTCTTCTTTCTGCTGTTTTCCTCTTGTAAACTTTTACCATCAACCCCTTAAAATCCCAGCATCCAGATTTACAATTTGTGCTTCTCATAACTATGTACTTTCCTTAGTTTTACTGCAGTTACCAAATAATTCATAGTACAACTGAATAGTATGGTCTGAGGTGAATCCATGAATAATAAGCTGAGAATTTAAGGGGTTAACAACTCTTTATTCTTTCTTTAGAACTCCTGCTGCAACACTATCTGGTGTACAATTCATAGGAATTAGACCAAGAGATAATGATAATGAGAGAGAATTGTTTTGATCCAAAAAAAAAAGCAGCAAAGTGGTGGTACTAGGACCTGAAACCCTAATCTTAACCATTCATAAGTATTGAATTTCCTATGAATTGAAACCCCGAGGTGTTGTTTTATTTTGGGGTTCTGAAATTAAAAAGACCCGGTGCCATGTACCAAGATTTTTCTTTTCTTTCCTTTATCAGATTTCTCTCCCAGTCCCCTTTATACTGGAAAACCTGCAAACCCTTTCCTCCATAACTTTATATTTATCAACTCTTCCTATACAGGGCCTCAAACAGAGTACTTTAATTTGGACACAGATGTTGAGAAACCTACCCACACCATTCATGGTAAGATTCTTCTCAACTGCAGTGGTTTTCAGTATATCATGCATTATGGGACAATATATAATATTGGATTTATTTATTTACAGATGGAAGACGAGTCCCAGGAAGGCGTTTGCCAGGTAAAGCCTTTGGATAAGTGTATCTTGGCTTCAAAGATAGTGGAGAGCTGTAGGTTTTGAAAGTGTGATCAAGGTCATAGAGCATAGGTCAAAGATATATGGATATTTTGGAAAATCTAAAATCTCAATAAATATATAAATAAAAACAAATTCCCTTCCACATGAACAGCATATTTCGAAAATACAGTATATGTGTGATACAAAAATGTAAAAAACTATTTGAAAACACTCAAATGATCCAGCCCAGCGATATGTGAGTTTAATTTATGCCAAACACTTCAAGAATAACATTAAGAGCATGAGAAGGATGCCCTGGAATGGTAGAACGATAGAGAAGGAAAAAACATTATGGCCAAAGGTTATAAAAATAAAAATTGTAAACACGTTAGCACATAAGCAATTACAGCCCACAAACTGAAAACCTGGTCTGCAGTCACGATAAGCTTCACATTCATAACGCACACAAAATCACAACAGTTTTCAAAAGCATACATTTTCAAAAACAATGAAACTGAGTTTTAAATGCATTTTCGATGGCAGGCCAAAATGCGGACAAACTGATTTTAACAATATATCTATTGTTGTGAACAGGGCTTATGAATTATATTAAACAGTCAGTGGTAGTCATAGATCAGTGTCACCAATATATTGTTTTAGGTTCAAACACACACACACACACACACACACACACAAGATGAAAAAATGAGCTTATGTCATTTCCTCCATCTGTATTTTCCAGCTGGAGTCAGAAGGAGAACCAGGATGACCAGCCAACCCAAGACTCAGTGAGATGGGAAAAACAAATGGACCTTTCAATGTTTAAAAGAGATCAGGGGTTCAAGGGAATCACTTGTTTTAAAGGGAAAAAAGTGGCCTATCTTAATAAGATACTTTTGGATGAGTCCGATTGGAACTTGGTTTAAACCAAACAGAGATGAAATTATATTGAGTCAGTGTTTGTTGTTTGTTAATGCAGAGAGCAAAATTCAATATTAAATTGTCCCTGTGTATGTACATAATTTTTTATAGGTTTTTGCCAGTTGTTTTTTTTTTTTTTCTTAAATCATTTTTGCTTTGTAGACGGTTACATTTGGAACAGACTGTTAGTGAAAATTCACTCAGTCCAGTGAAAACAATCTCAAAGGCAAGATGTGGAACTTACACACGTCTGTATATGTTTTTAAACATGTTTTTTTTAAAAAAAAAGAAACATGTCAAATTCCATTCAGTTTGTTCTGTACCTGGATATGTTTCAGAAAATATATCTGAGCATATGGTTAACTCTTTAAACCATGATGGAACATGAATCCAGATTTTGTTGGGTTGAGGTTTACTTCTGCATGGCCAAAGATTTTGTGGTGCTCATGTTAAGTATTTGTTTCTTTTAAAAAATAAAAGTTTGCAAGATTTTGATAAAGGAAAGACTCCTTGGTTTATTTTTCGCAGAGTAACAGTCTTCTTTCTGTTTTGGTTGCGTATAGCACACCGTCTGCACCAGGTTCATGTACAGTGGATATAAAATGTCTACACACCCCTGTTAAAAACAGCAGTGAAGGAAACCAGGATAAACCATGTCAGAACCTTTCCCATATTTAATGTGATTATAGCAACCAATAAAATTCAATTGAAAAACAAATAGAAATGTTTTAGGGGGGGGGGGGGGGGGAGAAAATAACTTAAGTGCTAGTTACCCCTTTACGTGTTAGCACCCAGTCTTTTTAGCTAGGGTCTACCAACTTAGCACATCTTGATTTGTCAATTTTAGTTCACTCTTCCTTGCAAAAATTCTCCACATCTACACTATATAGTCAAAGGTTTGTGGACACACGACCATCACACCCATATGTGCTTTTTGAACATCTCATTCCAGATTTAGTCCCCCTTTGCTGTTAAATTAACCTACACTCTTCTAGGAAGGCTTTCCACTAGATTTTGGAGCGCGGCTATGGCAATTTGTGTCCATTCAGTCATAAGAGCATTAGTGAGGTGAGGCACCAATGTCTGATGTCAGATGAAGAGGTCTGGAGTGCATTTGCCATTCCAACAGTGGTGTTGAGGTCAGGGCTCTGTGCAGTCCACTTGAGATCTTCCACTCCAACCTTGGCAAACCATGTCTTCATAGACCTCACTTGCATAGGGGCATTGTCATGCTAGAACAGGTTTGGGCCCTTAGTTTCAGTGAAAGGAAATTGTAATACTACAGAATAGAAAGACATTCTATACAATTTTGTGCTTCCAACATTGTGGCAACAGTTTGGGGAAGAACCACATACGGGTGTGATGGTCAGGTGTCCACAAACGTTTGGTTATAGTGTATCAAAGTATGAGGGGATCGCCTGTGCACAGCCCTCTTCAAGTTACACAGGTTTTTGATAGAATTTAGATCTGGGCTCTGACTTGACCATTCCAAAATCTCGATCATCTTCTTCTGAAGCCATTCCTTTGTTGGCTTGGATTTGCGCTTTGTTTTGTTCCCGTGCTGGAAGGTAAATTTTTTATTCATCTTCTCCTGTCTAACAGAAGACTGCAGGTGCCAAAATGGATCTGTATTTGGAGCTAGCCATAAATCCCCCTATCTTGACTACAGGCCAGTCCCAGCTGAAGAGAGTGCATTTTGCTACATGGTTTGGTGGAATTTAGGTGGGTTTGGATTTTTTTTTTCCATGAGAAAGGACTTCCATCTAGCCACCCTACCCCATATCCCAGACCTATGAAGAATACGAGAGATTGTGCAGCTGTTACGCGTATATTCGTGTATATTACGTGTATATTCTGGGATATGGGGTAGGGTGGCTAGATGGTAGGGTGGCTAGATGGTAGGGTGGCTAGATGGAAGTCCTTTCTCATGGGAAAAAAAATCCAAACCCACCTAAATTCCAGACCAGAACTTGCCAGATATATCTGCAGCTCCTTCAATATTGCAGAGGTCTCTTGGCAGCCTTCCTGATAATTTTTTTGTTTTGTTCTTTCATCAATTTTATAGGGACGTCCTGTTCTTGGTAATGTCACTGTGGTGATCTATTTTCTCCACCTGTTTATGATGGCCTTCACAGTGTAACTTGGTGCATCTAATGTTTTGGAAATTCTTTTGTGCCCCTCTATGTTCTGACTGATATCTTTCAACAGTGAGGTCCCGCAGATGCTTAGTAAGCTCCTTGTGGAACATAGCTTCAGCAGTCAAACCAAGAAGATGTCAAGAAAATGACAGCTGATCTTTATTTGGGGTTAATTTAGAATAATTACCTTTGAACATGAGATTGATTGTGATTGGTTCATTCTGACCACAGCCACATCCCCAATTATAAAAGGGTGTGCACACGTATGCAACCTGGTTATTGTAATATTTTGTTTTTCACTTAATTTCTATACATTGTAATTATTCACTGAGGATGGAATAAGTTCTGACATGATTTATTTTGGTTTGATTTTTTTTTTCATCACAAAAACCTGCCATTATAATAGGGGTGTGCAAACTTCTTATATCCACTTTAATTACTTTTGAACGAGTTTGAATGTGATCGGCTAATTCTGAGCACAGTAACATGCCCCATTATAAAACGGTGTGAACATGTATGCAACCAGGTTATTATAATTTTTTTATTATTTTTTTTCTATTCTATTCTGCTTTTATTTGTTTTGCACTTGATTTTTGTTGGTTGCTATATCACATTAAAAAGATGACATGATTCATCTCAGCTTCATTTTTAACATCACAAAAGCTTGCAATTTTAGTGGGAGTGTGTAGACTTTATATATTTATTGCAGCTTAAATATTTTTTTCTGATAAACGAACAAGAAAACAAACAGAAAAAATAAATAATGATTAATAGATGAATGAAACTGAGAGATTTATGCATTTCTGTGGTCCTGGGTAAATAAAAAGGCATGAAAAAAGCCAAGCAAAATAGAATAGAATAACTTTAATGTTATGTCTTTTTTAACTTATTTGAAATGTCTGTCCCATGTTTTTTTTTTTTTTTTAATATCCTTCACATCTGCTTAGAAAATACGCTTTGCTCTAGGCTAATCTGTATATGATGACCCATTATTTTTATTGTATTTTTTTTATCACTCACAGGGTGATAAAAACATTACAACACTGCAATATCTTGGAGCAAAACAACAAGAATCTGCAAAACTCTTGGCACTGCAACAGAATATTTCTGTCATCAGGTTATGCTGTAATACCTGCTCCTATATGTTTGTGTACATGCTCATGACGAGACCTCATGCTATAAGGCTCAAACTTTCTTGACAGTAAAGCTGAGTTACTGATGGGTAGTAGATTTTTTATGCTTCCCATTCAATATTGTGACCAAACACCATGACACCTCCCAGTCCTAACACCTTGTGTAACAACCTGCCCTTATCTCCAGGGTCCCCAGTTCAGGCCTGCCAACCTTTCCGTATTTTGCATAGAAGCTCCGCATTTTAACTTTGGAGTACACTGCTACAATAATATACTTAAAGTAAAATAATATACTTATAAGCCAATCTACATATGAATTTGGAATTATTGACAGTAGCTTAATTGTTTTAAAAGCTCTGATATTATATGGTCACCCCTGAAATCTCGAATTTCTCACTTGAAAGGTCAAGGATGAAGAATGTTTTGAATTCATTGAAGTAAAATAAAATAGCTAACATTAACATTTTAATTTGATGTAAAAGACTCAGCTAACATTATCAAGTACATAGTTAACATCCCTATACCCTCGAACCCACCCCCTGGCAGGACTATGCATTATTCCTCTTTGGGGTTGGCAGGCCTGCTAGTTCGATCCTGAACTTGGGTTACTGTGTAATGGACACCATTTCCCAGTATGACATTCAGCCTCGAACTAGCCTGGCTACACGTACACAGCACCTCACCTAGCCTGAATGCTAACATCCGCGAATCTCATTCCCCAGCTCATTAAAGACACTATACTATATACCTCCGTCATCCTCACCTTCACTGCACAGCATTGCACCTACCATGTGCTCTTGCTCTGATGGTATTGGGTTTTGCATGTCCTGTCAGTGGTATTCATTGTCTTGATAGTGTTTAACTGCTGCATTACTGTTGTTGTTAGCACTTAGCCTTATATTTAAGCATTTAACAGTGTTTGTTAAAGTGTAGATTTCTGTTAGTGCTCAGCATCTTTTTTAGCTTTAGCACCAGCTTAAGCATTAGCGTTAGCATTTGCATTAATGTTACCATTAGCATTAGCAGTAGCACTAGCAATATCCCAAGCTTTACCATCATCTATCTGGGTCTGTCTTTATTGTTTATTTGTAGTTGTGTTTTCCCATTCCTCTGTGTGTCCAATAAACCCCTGCATGAGTGTCTGGAGTGTTCCCTGTTGCATACTGTCTGTGTGGGTTTCCTCCCACCTCCCAAAATCATGGCAGAAGGTGGTCTGGCTACATTAAATTACCCCTAGGTTGTGAATGAATGTGTGAATGTGTGTGCACGGTGTCTTGCGGTGGACTGACATCCCATTCAGGCTGTATTCTTGCCTCACTCCCAGTGTTGCTGAGATAGGCTCTGGATCAGTCATGACCCTGAGAAGGACAAAGCACTTACTGAAGATGAATGAATGAATGAAAGAACAACAGTGTTATTGTTATGTGTTTGTTTTTTCATCAGTTCCATTTAGGAGACCACATGCATTGATTTATCATAAAATAATAGTAAATAATGACAGAACTCTTACAGCGCTGGTTCTCAAAGTGGGGTCTGTGAAGCTTAGCCTGGCGGTTAGTTATTTAGTTACAGTTATGGAAATCACAACTCACTATTATTGACAAAAGATATTGCACTTATTATCGAGTTCTTATAATTATTAGCCTATATTAGGCTAATAACTAAAAAAGTAACTTAATGTCAACTTGGATCTAATGTGTTCTGATGATGAAAAGTTTAGAAATAAAAAAGTTCTGTTGCTGTAATAATTAGGAAAAATATTATGTCATTTATAAGCAGAATATTTGAATAGTTTGAATCGCATATTTTCAGAACACCAGGACATTGTGGGTTTTGGAAGCATTGGTGATGCTCCTGGCATAATGGAGGGGAAAAAATTATCTTGGCTAATTAAGCAGCATCAGCCAGCATACAAGTTCACTTCTGTGCCAAATTGTAGTCACAATGTCACATCTGCACCACATACTAATCAGAGAGGCGATATTTCTTTTCTGTTTTAAAGAAAATAGCTCAAATCTGATCAATGGAAATGCATTGCCTGAGCCTAACCAATCATCTGTATGAAATCAGGTATTATTATCAGGTATTATATACCGCATTATTCACTAACAGGCAGAAAGGTTGATGTAGTATGCAGAATACTGTGCACACATTACTGCAATTGGTAAGATTATGGAAATGGTGGATAATAAATGCAAAAACTACTGTTTTTCTATTTCTTAATTCCAAATGTCCAAATTGTCTACTTGCCATATGGAAGTGCACTGCATATGGAATGAACCATTAGCCTTTACACCATATGTAGTGCACCACATGCCCAGTAATGAGTGGTTGGGGATTTAACCTATG
>CM074929.1:19740428-19750610 GCA_037576815.1 Pangasius larnaudii
GTGGACAAGGTTTGACCAGCAAGTGTGCTGAACTGTTTTCCGTCTGTAAGGTAGGAAGTGAGCCAGTCCAGAGCAGAGCCCTCAATGCCCTGTTCATGTAGCCTTAGCAAAATGACAGAATGACACACTGTGTCAAAGGAGGCATTCAGGTCTAACAATATGATGATGTTGAGGGTTCCAGAATCTGCAGATGTTTAAGCAGGGTAGTTTCAGTGCTGTGGGGTTCAAAAAGAAAGTAAATTTGAAGTGGAGTAGCAACAATGCCTTCAAGGGCTTTAGACTGGTAGGGAACAGACCTGGGGACAGAGACCGGTTAAAGAGTGTTGTGAGGTAAGGGGTGAGAATAGGTAAGCAGGCCTTAATTAAAGAGGTAGAGGATCAAGGGAGCAAGTAGAAGACGTAAAGGCATTGATGATCTTAGAAATGTAGGAGGAATCAACAAGGTCAAAGGCACAGATGTGGGAGAGAGGGGGATTGCAAGATGGGGGATAGGTTGTAATGAGAGGAGAGGAAAGTGGGTAGAGGAAGTGAAGGGAGTTGGAACCAGTCAGAGAGTGATAAATATTGGAAAAGAAATTCAGAAAAGAGTTGTAGGGGTCAGAAGAACCAGCTAAATAGATTCCAGGGGGTTTGAATAATTGTTGACAGTTGAAAAAAGAGAATGAATTCCTAGTGCTATTAAAGCTGATGGAGAGATAGGCAGATTTGACAGAGTACAGAGTTCTCTGTAGGCAGACATATGTTCTTTATAGGCTTTAGCATGGTCTGAAAGTTTTGATTTCTTGTAGAGTTTTTCCAGTTGGCAACCAGCTTGCTTCATGTTGTGAAGAACACAGGCTGGCAAACAGCACACACTAGTAGCAGAGTTAGCAGCAGATAGTCTGGCAAGCGGCACACAGCAGCAGCAGAGTTAGCAGCAGGAAGTCCAGCAAGTGGCACACAGCAGCAGCAGGGTTAATAGCAGCTAAGCCGGTGGGCATGGAGTGGGGTAGTATTGATGTCTACAGCTGGAGAGGGGTGACTGAAGGACATTTCCTGTCTTGTGTGTGGGAGGGCAGCTGTTGAATATCAGAGAGAAAAATGCAGAAGAGAGAGAAGGCAAGGGGACTGAAGGAGCATGTCCATTTCTTCCTCGGGACCAGGAGGGTGGTAGATGACAATGATGAGAAGGTTGATCAGAGAGGTACAATAACTGTAACTGCATGGAAGTCGAAGAATGAGATGTTGAGATGAGACATTCAAAGAGATGTGAAGCACCATCTCAGAGACAAAAGCAAACCTGTACCACCACCCTTGAGTGTGAGAGAAAGCATAGACAGAGCATCCAGTGTAGCCCAGTTCTGTGGCTTGATCCAGGTCACAGTTAGTGCCAGAGAGGAGAAAGAGTAATATGAAGCTAAAGCAGAGATGAAGTCAGCTTTCTGACTGGCAGTTCCAGAGCCCACCTACAGTTGGGCTGTTTGGGACTGAGACAATGGAGGCTAGAGGAGGCTACTGGTAGTTTGGCCTCTGGTTTGTGGAGAAGAGCTTCTGGGTCCATGAGATGTGATGACAGAGATAGGTTTGAGGCACATGTCAGCAGCATAGTCTGGAGTGAGATCAGTGAGTTTAAGAAGGGCTGAGAGGGAACAGGTAACAAACACTTTCTAAATAAATTTATAAAATAAATAAATCTTAGAAAGCCCTGCCCAAAATTAGACACCTGAGAGAACAACTTCGCATAGACTAACAGATACTTCCAAACAATACTATAGAATCAACAGTACTAAGGACATAAAACTATATCCAAAAGAGCCAAGTAGATAGTAGTAGAAAAGTTAGAATCCTACCTTTCCAATGAAGAATAAATCAAAGGCTATGTCCACACAGCAGGAAAAGGTGGCACATATCCAATCTTTTTCTTCAAATGTGACACATATTTGTGACTTGCATGGCTGTGTGAAGAGCAAGAAACACATTGAATCTGACAATTTCAATTTGGGCCACTTTCATATGTGGTACTGAAATCCAATAGGTATCCAATACATGGAAATGCAACCTCTGTCTGAACAGGCAGATCGGAATTCCTGTGACTTGTTCCTGTGTCAATTCAAATCGACATTCATCATAATTTCCACTACCAGGAAAAATGTAGGATAACAATGAAGGAGGATTTCACTGTCACGATAGTGAGGTAACAAACTTCTTAAAAGTTTGCAGTGATTTTGCTGTACGAGCAAAATTAGAAGGCACATATTTCATCATTGGGAAAGGATCCCAAAAGAAATGGCTGAATGCAGCCCTAGGAGAACCTGGCTCCAGTGCCAAAGGAAAGTTAAAAGTTTAAAAGCAAAATTTAAAGAAACCAAGGACGTGAACTAAAGAAGTGACCGTGGCCAAATAATATGCGCTTTTTACAGCGAACTTGAACACATAGCCTGACATTGTTCCTTTGTGTATGTGGGTCAGTTTAGGAGCATGACGTGTTCAGACCAATGTCAGATATAGGCCACAGTGAAAACTAACAAAAATTCAAATTTGGGCAGTAAAATTAATGACCACTGATTTGGACCACTTTTGCCTGCTGTGTGAACATAGCCTAAGATAGAACAGCTTAAAGCAGACTTTTCTATCCCTTGCCACAGATACCCAAAAAAAATGTTCACACACAATTTTCTGTTTTCTATATTTTCTGTTGCTGTTCCAATGCTAGACTTGGGAGTAACTGTGTAAACCAATAAAATGTACAGTAAGTTATTTATTAAGTTATTTGGGACAAATCCAATCTCATATCTAACCATCTCAGTTTCCAGTCAAAAGCAACATTTCGCATAGAGCTAACCCATTGTTGTTATTGTACTGCTTCATCCAATATTTAGAGGTTTGGAAAATACCCAGCACATTGCCTGACTTCTTTCTGGAAAGATATTTTAGTTAAGAGATGGTTACCACACACTTTCTCCAATTTCAACAACACATAAGACATGCCTGGCTTACTGTCCAACGGCTGATTGTAGATTCATTATTGATTCATTTGCAAATCAGCACCACATGCAGTTACAGGTGCTATTTCAGGAACATCTGCTGGTAGAAAATACCATTACATTTCATTACAAATTGTCCACAAATTGCAATACAAACATTACCGCATGGCTTTTCTAGCCAAATAACCAGTGCTTTTCAGAATAACAGTAATTTGTCTCAGATCCTTTTGAACATATTGTTCTGCAAATCGTATTCATTTGTTGGAAGTAAACAATTGTGTAGCTTCATAAATCATCTCTTGCAACACAGCTACAGTATCTGACAACTAGGAGGCTAATAAAAAATGATCAAGCAATGCTGATGAATAGTCAAGAAGTGTCCAGCATAGCTGGTTAAAAGGGGGCCTGTTATTTTCCCTTACCTTCTTGAACTCACTATGAAAGTTCAGTTTACTTGTAAAACTTGCAAAGCTATAGTGTATGTCATTGCTAAATCATTGCCAAGCCAAAAAAACGACAATCCGGAGAATCAGTGTTGTGGAACACTATACAAACCCCCAAAGTATACTAATCACATCCCAAATGGAGCAGGTGAGCCATAACACATTACAGAACCTGCTTTGAAAGAAATACTGTGCATACATCGCTTTATGGAAAATTCCTATGGGATTTTTGGATTACCCTCTGGAATATAGTCTGCTTTTATGGAGACATTTATTGTTTTTTTTTTTTTATTTAGTCATTAATGTGCCATTACTGTGAAATACAGATTGCATTCTACAGCTTAAAAAAACATGCAATGTAAGTCTTAAGTCTTATATAGACTTTACATTATAAGTTTGGTTTTTAATTGGTGAAATGGTATGGAAGTCCTTTAGCATAGTAGGAATTTTATGGGAATATTTTTGGGGTATCGTGAGATTCATATGCATTCGGAATACATTCTGGTTTTCCAGGGCAGGCTAAGAGGGAGTAACTTGATATTTTATTTTTTATGTGATCCTAAATATATACCCCATGATTTCCTATGAATGTACCTATATCTTTGATGCCATGAGTTTACCTGGAGTTCTCATGATAACACATGGATTTCAGGGCTATTCCAATTGCGAACGTTCTACAATATGACAGCTGAACAATTTTTCTTAAAGTAGACTATGTGTATTTGCAGCTTCTGTTTTGTGGCCAGAATGAACTTGATTTCATGTGTAATTATAATCAGTGACTGCTGGTTATGATATTAGATGGGAGGCTGCCATTTAAAATCTATCAATAGCATGACAGTGAACAATTAGGGTTGAGCAATTCAGTCCACCACAAGGTCTCACCAATGGCATAATAAGAATTATGTGGCAAATTATTACATACACACACACTTAAATGCAGATATTGTTTCAAGACCATAATGCTGTAGCCTTTTCATTCAAACCAAAAACGATAAACATACAATTATGTCATCTGTTGTTTTGCGTAATTTGGGTAGGGATATAGCCTAGCCATACTTTGCTCCAAAATAAAAACCAATTTCTACCATATTTCTATAGAAACTGGCGAAATTCACAAAACAAAGTGCTTTTATTTATAGAGCCTCTCCTCCACATAGCTCATGCAGACAAACCCTGTCTCCACTTGAGTCTCCAAATATTAAAATATTAGCTTGTATGTTCATTTGTGTGTTTTTCTTTATTCTTAAATGAATATTCTTCATTGTTACCAAAAGAAAATCTTTCCAGAAAAATCATACAGGCATTATAATTAAATGCAACTTAAAAGAACCCCATTTTGACTCCCAGCAGGACTGCATCCCTGTTTCGTAGTACATTCTGATAGCATGTCCAGCGAACATTTCTAATCTTTTTGGATTTATGTAAAAACTCAACATCTAAAGTAAATCTGACAAATTATTATGAAGTGACTATTGTTATCAAATATAAACAACCATTTTCTTTGGAAAAAAGATACATTTCCTAGCTTACTCACTCACTTTAGATAGAAGGTTTGACAGAACGTTCCATAGGACATCTGGTTATGACTGATTATGAACTCGAATGATGTAGCTGTGGAACTGTACAAGTTCAGGAGTTGAACACATTTCTATTCTGCAAATTGCTATTTGTTTTTTGAATTTGTGAGTGAAAAATTAAATTTTTTTCAGCAGACCTGCGGTTTTGTCAGTGATATTCAGTGTTCCTGGGGGCATAGTAAAAGTATTCCCACTTAAAATAAAATAAAACTTCTAGTTCGAACCTGAATAGTGATATTGTGAGCACTAAACAGACACAGATACAGATATCATTGCGTTACACCCATAATGCTGAGCAATGATTCAAATCTAAACAGATCACATCTCACCAGTCAAAAGTTAAAACAGTAAATACAGGACATAGATAAAGAAAATAAACAGCAGACAGGCATTTAGTAGTAGTTGTAGTAGAGAATAAGCAAATTAAGTTGTGGCAGAAGCACAAGTGCCTTTAGAACATAAATTTAAAGAGACACGGCAACTGCATGGACAAGGAAAAAGATTACAAGCCTTAAACCAGAGACCTTTGTGTTTATTGTGCTATCACTGTCTCCTAGTAATGGAAAAGCATGTGTTTCTGAGTGAGTTTGGTTGGATAATGTCAAGTTTTAAAAATGTCATTTGTAGACTTTTTGTGTTGCTTAAAAGAAAATGGTCAAATAGTGATGGTAAGATATGAATAGTGGAAAAACTAAGTGATGTTATTTTAAGAGGTTTACACTTCCTCCTCTCAGTCACATAAATATTCCTTAGTCATTTTTATGCCAACCCTTTGCCTTAATAACTCCTGCTAGCCTCTTTTGTATCCTCTGAACAGCTTTTGGATTCTCTCAGTTATAATATCAATCTGTAGTCTCATGCTGTCTTTTTTAATACTTTTTTTTAGCAAATATTCTGGCTTTTTTTCCCAGTTTTTTTTTTTTTTTTTTCAACTCTGTTTTTGTGTCTGTTTCTCCAATTCAATGACAGTTTTGGACACTGGAAATGGTGTCCCCAGCCACAACATGATGAAATGTTTTATCCCCTTCTCCAGCTGTGAGGAAGATCAATATTTTTTTGGTTTAGGTCTCAAGAAAGCTGTTTTAAGGTTCGGTAATAAACTTATTATAAATCAAGTATCTTAATCACTTTTTCAATTAATAATTAATTATCAAATAATTGTTGGGTATGCTTAAAAACATCTTATGTAATTAATTAATATTTAGGTGTCTTTGAAAAACTTTAGAATAAAAGATTTAGTTAATAATAAAATATAAAAGAAGTAAAAGCTGAATTTTTGCATGGTAATAGGTCCCTAGGACTAGAGCTGACAATCCATGCTTATCTTTAATTTTTTTTTTTTTCAATTTTCACCTAAAGTATGTATTTCCTCATAATTTCATCATGTATAATCCTCATGTATTTACTCTTGCTAGCTAATAAATAAAATTTCTGTTATGTTTCATTAGTTATTTTTCTACATATTACTTTATTAATTTAAAGTATTAATAATTTCACCATGCTATTTTCCTGATTCCCATTGACTCTTTAACTGGTCACAGTAATCTGCTTGAGTGTTTGGGCCAGTTTGAACTTTTAATTTCTTATGCAAGACTTAACATAAACATGAATAACATGAACTGTTTTAAATTGTTACACACTGTAATAAGGGACATTTAAACAGAATATGGGATTATGTTACATAGAAAAATTGCAAATTAGGGATATATATATATTTTTTTGCATTTTTCACCCAAAAACCAAGGGAGATGCAAAGTTTTTACACACACACACACACATATATATATATATATATATAAATTAATATATAAATGAGTCCTTCCATTTTCAAGGGCTTAAAAGTAATTGGACTGATAAGCAGTTTCATGGCCAGGTGTGGCCTGTTTCCTTGTTATTTCATGACAAATTAAGGTGATAAAAGGTCAGGAGTTGATTCCAAGCATTGAATTTGCATTTGGTAGCTGTTCATGGGAACTCTCCATATGCGGTCAAAGAGGTGTCGATGCAAGTGAAGGAGGCCATCATAAGGCTGAAAAAAACAAAACAGACCTATCAGACAAAACAAAAACTTTAGGAGTGGCCAAATCAACAATTTGGTACATTTTTAAAAAGAAAGAATCAGCAACACCAAAAAGCCTGGAAGGCCATGGAAGACAACTAAAGTGGATGATCGCAGAATTCTTTCCTTGTTGAAGAAAATCCCCTTCACAACATCCAGCCAAGTCAAGAACAGTCTGGAGGCAGTAGGCGTATCATTGTCAAAGTCTACAAGAGAAGAGACGCCTTCATGAATCTAAAAACAGATGGTTTACTTCAAGATGCAAACCACTGGTAGCACTCAAGAACAGAAAGGCCAGATTAGACCAGATTAGACTAAAAAAAAAAAAAAGAACTATAAAAAGCCTGACCAGTTTTGATGCAGGATTAACTTGTACCAGAATGATGGGAAGTGAAGTATATGGAGAAGGAAATGAAGGGCACATGATCCAAAGCATACCACATCATCTGTCAAACATGGTGGAGGAAGTGTTATGGCATGGGCATGTATGGCTGCCAATAGAAGTGGGTCACTGCTGATAGAAGTAGCAGGATGAATTCTGAAGTGTATAAAGCTATAATTTCTGCTCAGATTCATTCAAGTGCTTCGAAACTGACAGGGCAGCACTTCACAGTACAGATGGATAATGAACAAAATGTACCACGAAAGCAAGCCAAGAGCTTCTTAAGGCAAAGAAATGGAATGTTCTTAAATGGCCAAGTCCGTCACCTGACCTCAACCCAATTGAGCATGCTTTTCAATTACTGAAGACAAAACTAAAGGCAGAAAGACCCACAAACAAACAGCTACTAAAGGCGGATGCAGTAAAGGCCTAGCAAAAAATCTCAAGGGAGGAAACTCAGCATCTGGTGATGTCCATGGGTTCCAGACTTCAGGCAGTCATCGACTGCAAAGGATTTGCATTCAAGTGTAAAAAACAATCCTAATATTTATGATTGTTAGTTTGTCCAATTACGTTTGAGCCTGTGAAAATGGAGGGACTTTGTGAAAAATGGCTGTAATTCCTGAACGGTTAATGCAATATTTCGTTATATGTTCATAAATTCTTTTTGGCCATTCACTGGATGTTAATTGGAGTGCTTTTACAAAATAGTACCCATTCTAATGTTTTTAAAAGCCCCATGATCACCCTTCAGTTTAACAGCACAGCATGGTGTCCAAGTCCTCGCCCCTCTCCTGTTCCCTCAACAGCAGCTCAGGCTTGAGAGCAAAGAAAGCCACGTAGATCGGGATTCCTGTTACACCCGGGGCCAACTTTCCACTGCGGAGTGTGTGTTGAGCTAGTTTGGGCCTGTAGCATGCCACAGTTCAATACCATTCCAGCTCTCTAGCTCATGCAGGTCAACAGAAAGTGCACAGACATAATGGAGTCTAAGAATGTGGGAGCCGGCAAAAGTACAAACTTTGATAAATCTCCATGGTTCAGCTGTTACGACTCCGGGCCACTACGATTTAAGTATATTTGGAAGGGCTAACATCACTTATAAATCCACACTTATCAGGATTAAGCTGTTAAATGATTTGCGGAGCATTTAGTCATCATATCATTGTGTTCTCAAATGTGATTATATCCTGAAACACCGTTATTACAGAGCGCTATGTACATCATTTTACATGAATCTGCCTACAGCACTCACGGCTTATATCTCTGTCTGCAGTGTCATATAGATTTATTTGACATACATGTCATGTTTTACACATGAAAGAAAGATAAAAGATATTTTAAAACACTTTTATCTAGACACTCTTGGTAAAAACCTACAACCTGACTGCTATTATGTCTTCCTTCAATTATAACAATAATAATTCATTCATTCATTCATCTTCAGTAAGCAATTTATACTTGTCATGGTGGTTCCTGAGCCAATCATGGGAACACTGGGCATGAGGTGGGAATAGACCTTGGTTG
Source organism: Pangasius larnaudii (assembly GCA_037576815.1). Classification (NCBI taxonomy): domain Eukaryota; kingdom Metazoa; phylum Chordata; class Actinopteri; order Siluriformes; family Pangasiidae; genus Pangasius; species Pangasius larnaudii. The sequence continues at coordinate 19,749,383 of CM074929.1, forward strand.
GGATGGAAGTCCACAGCCCAATAACCACTAGGTACAACCTTTCCAAATTGGCGTGACATGGATCCATGGCGTGAGCTGCACAAGCACCACATGCATGGATGATGAAGCCGTGAGAAAATCAACCACTCAATCTTGGGTCTGGAGCTTCACAACAACCAGCAACCAGTGGAAAAACCAGTGGACCAAAAATGAAAGAGAAAAAAAAAAAAAGATCTCTGGTTAAAAAAAAGGGCAGGAAAATACACACTGAGCTCTCAAGCGGAAAAAGAAATTCTTGTCGTACTTGTCACAAGAATTTCCTCATTCTGATAAATCAAGCACAATCTTATATTTTACATCGTAATGACACCCGACTTCTCTTTTCCGCCATTTATCTGCCAAGTGCCTTAGAAGATATCCGGCATCTCTTCTTGGACGAATTTCCAACATCTGAAACTTAACCTTGACAAAGCTGAATTGATATACGTCCCGGTGAAGAACACTTGCTGGACCTGCAAAAAACGAATTTTTGCTGATCTTATTTCATATGCAATAACACCTTTACCAAGCATTCAGAATGCTGCTGCTCACCTTGTTCATAACCTTCCAAAGTTTTCACCTGTGACCTTCCCACTGAGGACCTCCACTGGCTTCCTGTTATTTCAAGAAATTTTAAAATTGTTTCAGCATTCCAGACATGAAGGCTCTGCACTACATTATCTACACACCCTGGTCCCAAATGCAGCACCAGAGTACTTAGTATAACAATATTTCCACAAATTTATGCACGCTGCATTTAAATTTATTTAACCCTGTGTCACTATTTTCAAAAAACAATTGAACGCCGCATCACTACTTTACAAAGCTAGACCAAGGAAATGAGAGTTAAAAGCTGGATGCAAACATAGTTTAAAAAAGTTCTTTGAGCAGCTCAGAGAGGAGTAGAAGGTAATCCTTGGAGTAAATCTTAAGTATGATGTATGACAGTTACACTACCAAAAATCAATTATCCACACCCCTTTTCCACAGTAAGGGCAAACTGAAGTGCACAAGAAGTATGTATGCTAGGGAAATCACATCACTGCAGAGTTCTCGCTTATATAATACTGCATTAGCTATGGGAGAAAGTGGAGTCTTTGGCTGAAATTGTTCACTCCGTGACTGGTCACTCCAGCGGTGCAATGAAAAAACACTGTCTGTATCTTTTTTGTGTTCCATATCTATATTCAGATTTAATATCCATATCTAT
>CM074929.1:19750710-19765317 GCA_037576815.1 Pangasius larnaudii
GGCCTAAACTGGAACTTTTTGTTTCATCCCGTGGGATCCCTGTCCAGATGCACGTCTTTAGTCTCAAACAAATGCCTTGTGAACATTTCTGGCAAGCTTTCTAACAAAAATACTAAAACACAAATGAGGAATAGTCAGTTTAAAACACAATATCTGTCAATTCCAAATAATGTAGATGTTTTTGCTGACATCTTGACTCCAGCAGGGCGATCATAGAACACACCACTCCTGAAAATACAACAATTAAATCTTGTGATGCTGTATAATATGTGGTTAGCATGCAAGTAAATGTTGAGGAATGTGAAAATTTTATTCTTTTTACATCCCAGCTCTGGTCTTCTATCTCAGGGTGCCTGGAATTCTTGCACTAGGTTTCTTTTCGTGTCATTGCACCTTCAGGCGCTTGTTTTGCAAGTCACTCTGGAACAGGCCGTTTGCTTAATGAGTAATGTGAATATACATAACCCAGACTTGCAGTGTTACTCTGAGAACTCTCACCCCAACACTGTGTATGTGTTTATTCCCAGCCCTTGTTATCTCTCTGCCCTGAATCATGTTTTCACCACAGCCTGCTTCATATTTACTGATTAAAACTTGCAGATTAAACTGTGTGCTGATCATCTCACCATTCGCTTGCCTCACATTTCTGAGAATTGTCTATGCCTTCAGTTTGTCTGCCATAATGATATCAATCATCTATCTACTTCATGACAGTTTATCCCTTTTCCATCCTCATGATAAGGAACGGAAATGACCAAAGCAGATATACTGTTCAAATATGAACATTGTTAGCAGATCTTTGATTCTATTGGTATCTTATTAATAAAATGTCAATTATTTTAGTCCTGGTTTAAGGCCAGGCACCAAAAGAAAAATGACTGATGTTTTCTCCAATTATTAATATTCAGAGTTTTGGATATACAGTTTTTCCATAGTATGGAAATATAAATAAATAAATATGTATTCATGTGTTTTAGACTGATACTTCTATATAAATATTTTTTTATATATTTATCTCAACTTCATTAACTATACATAAAATTCTTTTTCTTTTTTTAAAAGAAGGATAGGGTAGAAAATTAGGTTGAAGTTCAACAGTGTCTTCGGATCTTAAGCTTGGGTTACCATCTGTGTGGAGTTTCACGTGTTGTCCCTCTGGGTTTCTGGGTTTCTTTCCTTCCACCTCACAAAAACATGCATGAAGGTGGATTGGTGAATCTAAACAGCCCCTAGGCATGAACTTGTGTGTTCATCATATCCCATCAGGTGTTTCGGGGTTAGGCCCCGGATCCATTGTGACCCTGATTAGGATAACGTGTTTATTGAAGAAGAATGTATGAGTCCTGTCACATTTACAAGAATTTTGCATATAAACACAAGCACTGCATGTTGTAAACCGTTATCAATTACATAAATCAAATTCCCCGGAGTGTCAGATTTATTTTAAAAATTCCACTGATTATGGTCTTCAGGTAGTGTATTAGCAGTCACACCCACTCTTAAATGTCTATTTAGTTTTTTTTTTTTTTTTACTTTCTCTGCTGCATGTCGAGACTCAACTTTCAAAAAGAACAACACAAAAGATAAGGGTGCAAATCCAGCCTGAGGTGCCACACTTAACTACAGTGCCAGAACTGAGGCCTTTAATCTGTCCCAGCTTAGCCTAAAGGTTTTTCTTTTCAGGCTCTGAATAACTCAAGAGAGAACAACTTGGTTGGCTTGCAGATTTTTACTGGAAGCAGTTTGGTTAGAGATCTATTGAAAGCTTAGAGATACATTGCCTTTGATTTTCTCTTCTAAGCTTAAGGCTGTTCACATCTGTTTGGATTCACATTAATATTAGTTAATTCCTCGGCACTCATTATGCAGAAAAATAACCTCACACATCCTCCTGGAATTAAATATATGGAGCGAAAAACAATTTGTGGCATAAGATACAATGGATCCCATTTGTAACATAGGTAGTGGAGTTCATGAAAAATTAACTTGATCTTAAATACAGTAATATATTGTAGCATTTCCAAAAAAAAACATGGCTGATGTTCCAATCTGAAATGAACAGATTTATATAATTTTTCTCATGCAAAATTTTCCTTTATTTACTCACAATATATGGATGTTGAAGGACACACAAATTTAAAAAAAAAGTGAAAAGTTGAAGTAAAGTGTGGCGACCCATACTCAGAATTTGTGCTCTGCATTTAACCCATCCAAGTGCACACACACAGTAGTGAACACACACACACACACACACCCACACACCGTGAACACACACCCGGAGCAGTGAGCAGCCTTTTTTTGTTCACCTTTGGGTTGCAAGTCCGACTCTCTAACCATTAGGACACGACTGCCTGAACTGAAACATGAACAGCAGATTTGTTTTTGCCAGAATTCAGCCACAGTGACAGCTTTAAGACATGAAGCCTGGCTTCCCCTAAAATGCCATTAAAATGCAGCAATGGACTGTTTACCAAAGTGTCTATATTATTCATCAATCGATATTTTAGCAATCAAATGATACAATATCTCATTGCAGTACTGTGCTGTTTTCGGTGGACAGCACAGCCTGCATGGAAAATCTCCTCTGAAGCCCCAGACACAGAGCTGATAGAAACCCAAGGAAGCCGTGCTTCTGTGGGTTTCTACGGCAGATCCACATGTACACTGTGTTTTAAAGGGAGCAACGATTTCTGCTCATTTGGCTTTGAATATGTCATTTTGGATCCCACCCGAAAGGTGTGTGTGTCTCTGGGACTGACAGTGAGTTTTGCATAGAAAAAAATATTAAAAATAAGGGGTGGAGCTTCATAACCAAGTGCCAATCACTGCAACAGTAATGAAAATGACTGACATCTCAAAAATAAACATATTGACGCCAGTCAGAGTTGCTTGGAGATGCATTAGTGGTTAGTTGAGTAGCCCAATCCAAAACAGTTTTATACACTAGTAAATCATTCACAATAGTAATAGTAAAACAGTAAATTCATTTACAATATTTACAAATTACATTGTAAGTACAAAGTTCTGTTTGATTCTTTGCAGGAAGGAAGACCAGGTCCGTTCAGCTCTCTTGGTACAGTAAAATTGATTGGCTGACTGGAAGTGCTGTGTGTACTGTATATAGTATATATTGAATTATGGGAATTTGCAGTGGAGGCTACATTCATCACAGTCCTAGTCTGTTTTATTTATTTATTTATTGTTGTTGTTGTAAGAAAGGCACGTTATAAATCATGCCGAATGACATTATATACCTGTGTAAAAACTTTTTCTGCAATTTCACATGTGACAAGCAATTTGTCTGCTTTTAGAAAGAAAAAAAAAATCCTTTCACATCAACTAATTTCCTAGGTTTCTGAAAGAAAGAAAGAAAGAAGGAAAGAAAGAAAGAAAGAAAGAAAGAAAGACTTTTAATGTACTAACTAAGACCAGAAACAGGATAAAGCAATTACTGAAGATAGATAGATAGATAGATAGATAGATAGATAGATAGATAGATAGATAGATAGATAGATAGATAGATAGACTGCTCACAAATACTGTACCTACACTCTTAGAAAAAAAAAATGTTTTTAAGGGTTCTTTAAGGATAATTAATGGTTCTTAGTCTCCTAATTATTATTATTTTTTTAAGAACCCGTGCTGCTAAGGTTCTACATAGAACCTTTAAGGATTCTTCCTGAGGGACAAAAAAGTCCCCCTTAAGGGATGTTCTCAACCTCCAAGATGCATTGCCAATTTTTTTTCCCAGCTTTCAATCCAGCAGTTGTCACTCTGCATACCACTGCACCACTGCTGTAAGAGATTAAAATGTCCCTTTAAGTTTATGTGCTAATGAACGGAAGGCTGTGTGTTAACATTCCACAACTGCAAAAACCCCACAAACCCGCATCTTGATGTTCTTCCACCTCATTTGTAAGTTGTATCCACACCCATGACTCGAATGGAAAAGGGAAAAAAAAAATTTATATCACTTCTGGTGTTTATTTGAATCAGTGTTAATCACTTTATTGCTTCTAAAAAGACCAGTGATGTTTTCAAGCTGTGCTGATGATGATTTTTATCTGTGAACTATCAAAAGCAGCTGGCTTTTTTATCTGGTGGTTATTAGTAGCTCAGAAAACATGAGCAGGTCATGATGCATGTTCCCCATGTACTAGCAGCAGAGGAGGGAAGCTTTAGGATGTATTACAGGCTTGCATTAATATATACATCACACACAACATACGTTACGCAGTCATGTCTGCATCACATAATGACCTCCACCACATTTCTACATGTTTTATTTGTAAAAATGCCAAGCATAAAGCACAATTAATGCATAATTAATGCATATACTGTGACTTCCATAATTACTGGCACCCCTCGAGTGACTGTATGAAGTAAATATTATACACTAGGCATGTACCACAATGCCTGTACCTGTATTTGGATTTAAACCCAATGTGGGCATGGCCTAACTTTTTTGCTTGTTTGTTAACCCCACCACTATCTAAAATGATAATGACATTTTGCAGACACCCTCATCCAGAGCAACTTACACTTTATCTTATTTATATAACTGAGAAGTTGATGGTTAAGGGCCTTGCTCAAGGGAGCAAGCAGCAGTGGCAGCGCTGGGATTTGAACTACATGACCTTCCAAGCAGTAAGCCAATGTCTTAACCAATGAGCTACCACTGCCCCTAAACGTTTGACCCCAAACATACACCATACAACATCTGTGCAATGAACCTGTCAGTCTTATGATTTGAACTTTATCGAAAGGTCTTGAAGAGTATACCCGCATTCACAAATCTAAGTGTATAAATGAGCTTGAAATGTGTGTGGAGGAGGCTCCATGTCCCATTACAAGTTTCTTCTTGTAAGACATTACAGGAAGAGGCTCGGTGCTGTTATTTTGTACTGTGGGATTGTGGGGGTGGCCACAATTAATAGCACTGACCCCAGTGATTAAAGAAAAAAACCCTGAAACTAACCTGAAAATATCACTCATCCCTTGTGATAGTTTCATGAAGGGTGCTAATAATTTTGGAGTTGACTGCACAAAAAATTCTAGCTTACTGAATGTTAAAGATGGGCCAAAACACAGCCCCAACATGCTTTTAAATGTGTGAATGCTTTGTTAGATATGTGGAATTCATGATTGCTTTTTTCCAAGTAAGATGCTTTCAGCAGAACTTCTAGAATAACAAACATGTATTTGCAAAGAATATGATAAGAAAGGCTTCTTGCTGGAATTGATTAGCTACAATTTTATAGTTCAAGATTTGTTTGTTTGTTTGTTTTGCCTAAAACTAAAAAATGATGGTGATGCAAAAGGATCTGTAGCTCATTTCTTAAGGATTTATTCATATTCTTCAATGTATAAATGTTTTTATTTGAAATGAAAAGGATGAATTTTTCAGCTCTGTACGTTTCATTAGTTGGATTGAGCAGTAAGGCAGCTGCTCTTTAATAACCAACAGGGAGGGGTGTGTGTGTGTGTGTGAGAGAGAGAGAGAGACTGAAGAGCACATATGGGTGGAATTCTTTAGATCCTGGCAGTCGTTTTTATGCCATATGGCAACCTGATGTCTACTGTACACATTTGGGAGAGAACAACGGATGTGGTCTGACCGAGTGTCTCACGTCTAGCATGCATTTTAGTTGAGTAATTTGGGCAAAAATAAAATTTATACTTTTAGCCACCAGCGTAGAAATGTGCAAGGTGTTTGCCTAGTTATTCAGCATCTCAAACTTGTTTATGTAATTTGTAACACTGTATGATACACTGTTATCTATAGAAATAAACAGAAGGATGTAAAAGAGCTAAAAACATTCAAAGCTCCATCTCGAAACTGAATAATGCTTCTCCTCAGAACATAATTTGGTCAAAAGTACAGCCCAGCAACAATAAACTGGGATGGGCAAGGGTTGAAACCAGTAAACACAGAACAGGGAAACTTAGAAAACATGGCTTGGACTTAACAACATGGATATGTGATAAGCTTTTGCAACAAAACACAGAAACAGCAAGGTATAAATAGACAAATTAATCAGTGGGTTAACACAGAAGAGGTGGACACAATCAGGTAACACACCAATGACAGGACAGGGGTGGAGACAAGATTAGAATAGCAACAAAGGTGCATGGAAGTGCAAACAAAAAACACATGGACTGAACTCAAAACAAAATGAGAATTCTGTGTGATGTTATACTTTAGACTTTGTTCATGACCATCTTCATAGATTCAGATTGCTTTTTTTTCCCTCTCACATGAACTGCAACAGAACCAATTGCAAATCTGTTGATGGATCAGTCAGACACGAACTGACCCAGACCCAAGTACAGAGCTGTAGATGTAATGCCGCAGAAATGCCATTTGTTCTGGACCAAATGAAAAAAAATTAAGAATAAGGAGAAGATAAACACTGAATGTGATACATAAAATGATTTAGACTAGTTGTTTACATAATTATCTAATTGTTTATTTAGCACTGGATCTGTGATCTCTGTGCTCGGGTGAATTTTGTGATTTCTATGCACACTTGGGAAAGATTTGCTTACATTTTTTTCATCGATGTATTTTCCAATCAATGAAATAGCTTTACAAGTATGTTTTCAGCCCTCCTCAGCCAACGGTTGATTGATATTGCTCTCATTAGCACTCTGCAAACAATGTAAGAGGTGTGACGGTGCCCTTAGGCATGCCGTTTCCATAATGCCTAAGTGGTAGTCCCTTATTTGGTAGCAACATTAGCTACTTGGCTCCTGTACAAAATTTGCAATTCTGAGACACCTAGCTTATCTTATATAATGGGCTCCATTCTGACTGACAGCATGGTTGTAAATTTCCTTTAAGAAATTACATCCATCCCTCCAAGCAGACTTCTCTAATAAGGCCTACGAGGAATATTCTGGCTGAAAGCATGACGTATACCTGGATTAATGTGTGATGTTAACTGAAATGAGCAGGGGGTTGGAGATTGCAGTTGAAATTAAAACAAAATGACCCTGTAAACACGCTAAGCAGAGCTTTTCAGAGTTAAATGAACCACAGCTCAGATCATGCTTCATTTAAGGCTCGGTGTGTTTAGAAGAAGTGACATTAGCTGGATTACGGCTTTTGGAAAACCAACTAAAACTGAAGTTTGGATAAAATTAAGGCAGAACCTCAAGTTTGGAAACAGGAGCAGGCATTGAGTTTGGGGAATAATGAATAAATGATGATTGGTACCAGCTGTGTTGAAAAGAGTACAGAGGGCAAAAACACATTAACACTTTTATGATTCTTCTTCTTCTTCTTCTTCTTCTCTTTCTTCTTTTGGCTTTTCCTGATTTTCTGTCATTTTTCCAAGGGATCAATATGATTATTTTTTTATTTGTTTGCTCATTTATTTTATTTTCAATAAAGGATATAACCAAATACGAATATATTTTTTTAAATGAAGAGATGAACAAATACAAATAGAGACAAATAAAGGGCTCACTATTCTATACTATACTATACTATTCTGTTTTTTCCTTCTCTATAAAAGCTTGCCTGAAAGTTTCACATGGCATCTAATTGAGAATAGAGAACAGGGGAATTTTTTACTTTCATGTGCCCAAACAGTCAGATATGATACTCATGAGAAAAAGAAAGAACACATTAATTAACTTAACTATGAGATGCTGCGTGATGAATTTACAGAGATTATTCCTTCATCCTTAGTAACTGCCTGGTCAGGGCCACGGTGGTTTAATTTAGGCTGCTAGTTTGCTTATATTTTCGGAAATAGGATAAAGCAAAAGTCTTTAAAATACTAGGTACAAACAAAATATTAATTGAATAAATGGGCTTAAAAAAACAGATTTTTTTTTTCAGATTAATTATAAACTCTTCAATGTTTCCAGGGGTAGAGTGGTACAGTTCACATTTAATTCCAAAAGAAAAAAGAGCCAAGCCCACTTTGGTTTAAATCCAAATACAGATACAAATATGAATATTTGGAGCACTAAACAGAACCATATACAAATACTGATAGTGGTAATGCGTTGTGCTACACTCATAACGTGTTGCCGCTTTAAACCTATACTGAGATCTGCTATGAAAAAATTTGTATTAATAGCAATCTTCTTGCTTCATGCTTTATAATCCAGAAACAAATAGCTTAAATGTAGTCTATTGATACTAGACATTATCTATTCATTGTCTTTTACAACAATGCATTATAATTCAGACTTAGGCATTACATGTTTACATGACATTACATGCAAAGTGTGCCTGTTTCTCTTACATTCTTCATAAGTTAATGTTTCCTTTTGGCAAGAAAAGATTCCTTCGAAAGACATTTAGAGGGAACTGGTGAGTAAAAATGCATCACCCAATCGTCTAAAAGAAAGCGGGAAATATGACTCACTCGCCGGCTGTGTCAATATAACCGGTCATATTCTCACATCGACACTTAAATGTGTCTAAACATGAATTGCTGACTTAATTTAAGACCTAGTTTTGTCAGCGTTCTCTGTGAAGCATATGGAAAATGTGCTGCAAAGGTCTTTAACTTGTATTTTTCTTGGCTGTGGTTTCTTGCATGCTGAACCCTCATACAGCAGAACAGACATGCAGGCTCTCTTAGAATCTCAGATACCTCACTTTAACCTTTCGCTCAAATCAGCATTAACCTTCACTCAGGTTACAACTGGGTTAAGTGCTACATCAATGCTAATACCAGGTGGTTGCTCTGGTATCCCAGCTGGTTGCTAGGGTGTTCCTAGGTGGTTGTTATATCATTTCACGTGGTTGCTAGGTGGTTGCTGTGGTATCCCAGGTAGAGGCTCTAATGTTTGTAAGTGGTTGATATGCTATCCCAAGTGGTTGCCAGGTAATTGCTGTGGAAGCTCAGGTGGCTGATAGCATGTTAATCGGTTGCCATCACGTCCCAGGAGGTTGCTAGGGTGTTAGTGGGTGGAGCAATGCATTTATTATAGCCTTCAGTATGTCTGAATTAACACATTCTCAAATCGCTTGACGTCCACAATTTGGAGTGATGCTATGTGGAAACCGTAATTCGGATCTTTCCAAAAAGCAACAGAACACTATTCCTGTATAGGATCTACGTCTCTTCCAAATTTCGTAGTTCCTCGTCTAAAATGTGATCTGTGAAAATGGTACAAATTTTTGTGCAAAGTAATATTAAAAAGAAGAATAGGATCTTGTCTCTGTCAAGGCAACATAACAAGAAAGGCTCTTCGACTCCACCTCCATCCATGGTCATGTTCACGAACAAGGAAGGAATTCACTCACACCCAGACGCAATTTAGCAAAGCATATCCATCTACCGGCATGTTTTGGAAATGGGTGAACTCTTCACACAGATATAAAAAAAAATAAAAATTTAAAAATAAAAAAAAACAGTGTACATGCACTGAATATCTCCATTGTTAGGCTACAATGCTGGTAAGCTTTCTTCAAAACTAGCGGAGTTTTCCTATTTGATGGTTTTCTTGCAGAGTACTAATAAGTCCTCACCTTGAACTTATGTGTGAATGTCAGAGTTTTCAGCAATTCCTATCCTCCATAGAGAAAAATGAGAATTTTGAGTGATTCTCATCCCCAGTAATGAAAATATCAATGCCACTAGTGATTATCCTCAATGGAGGACTGTATTAGAATTTTGAATTATTTCATCCTCAGTGGAGAACAGTGTCAGGATTTTGAATGATTCTAATCTTCATTAGACATAGGATCAGCACCTGAGTGATTCCCAACCTCAAAAGGGAAGAGCATCAACAGTTCTAGGGAGCAGTAATTCTCAATAAACTTCTCATTCTTTGATAACCTGATATAGTCCACTAGTTCAGAAGGAAACCACCGTGCCAGAAGGTTATGTTCGTAACCATGGTTTTACTACTAAGAGGAGAACCTTTTAGAGCCTACCCATGTGAAGTCACTGTCACTTTGCTATTGGTATTCAGCAAGGAAACAAGTAAACAGAAATAATCCATTAGTTTAGTGAACAAAACCACTCTGTCCTCCCACAGCTACATAAGTGATCTTCTTCATCATCATTACAGCTTTAATCTGATATGATATGCCGGTGATCCAGACCCCCCCCCACGCTCTGGATCAGATGAGCATCACTCCTGAGCTGCTGGTGATCCAGACCTCCCCCCCTTCACTCTGGACCACTCTGTCCACCAGCAATGTTTCACACTGCCACAAAGACGCTTCAGCTGTTTTATATGGACTACACAAATGCACATTGTACACACACACACACACACGCGCGCACTACAGTGTAAACCCATATGAGGATGGGTTCTCTGTTGGTTTCTTCCTATCACCATCTCAGGAAGTTTTTCCTTGCCACCGTCGCCCTGCTTGCTCATCAGAGACGTCACACACACACACTTCACTTTACTTTTGTTTGTGTAAAGCTGCTTTGAGACAATGACCTTTGTAAAAAAGCACTATACAAATAAAAATGAATTGAATTGAATTGCATTGAATATGATAGCATAGTATGCAGTTATGCAGTTTACATAATCACTGATAGTTGCTAAAATGGTTATTTTGGTAATGGTTTATTTTCAGTGTTTCTTATAATCTTATAATAATCTTGCTCTTGTTCAGCTCTTTTAAAAGTGCTTTCACATGCACCATCCGTTTAGTCCATTTGAATCGAACCCGAGTGTGGTTTCCTCTTTGGTGTAGTTTGTTTGTGCTGGTGAGAACACCGTATTTGCACTCAGATATGAACCAAAACAGACCAGGTGGTCTCAGTCTGGTTTGATTGCAGTAAGAAAGCAATTAGATCCTAAATCAGTCAATGGGTTCTGGGCGACGTTTATCTGTAGATGTGACCTGAGCAACAAGGAGCAAAGTGAGCCAAAGGACAGAGCGAAATTAATGATGGAATGCAATATACAACGTGTAGATATTTATGTAATTCTCTAGTAATTTGTTGTCATGGCTCTGTGCTCTCCATGCTCAGGTGATTTGTGTGATTTCTACACATACCTGGTAAGGCTTTGTTTAATTTTCTGTTGCAGTATTTCTGACCACTTAATGAAGGAGTTTTACATGTGCATTTTCATCCCTCCACGCCCCTCAGATTTTTTTTCCTCTTTTGTTTTGTTGAATTACATGCAGTCAGAACTCACATACCAAACAGATAACAAGTATTAAATTTCGCCCTGATTCTGATTTGACAAGCAAATGAATAGGTGTCAAAGCGACCAAAAGCTTCGTATTTGGACTGGATTCTGCTTCACTTCTTAGAAACTATTGATGAAAAGACCTGCCAGAGAGACCTATATACATGTAAATGCCTAAATACATGTAAATATTAATAAATATTAGTAACCCCTGCAGGGTAATGAGTGTATTTCTCCCAGCGTTCATTATTAGCAGCTTTTCAATTTAAACGTACAAGTCAAACATGCCCATTTTGTCAATATCATTATCATTTGTTTTTTCAGCAAAACTAAACCCACTTTGTCTTTGCTGTGACAGATGAGCACTTTCACTCTGGAACCCAGCAGCACACCACAGGTGTGTTGGTTGAAACATGTATGGGCACGTAGCCTCTGATTGTATTCAGAAGAGAAAGGTAAGGGTTAAGAGCACGGCCAGCATAACAGCAGCTATAGTGTCTTGCTCTACAATGTGTGTGCTGAACTGTTTTTAAAAAATGATTTCCATTCACTTTAGTTCAGTATTATTTGTATAGTGCTTTCAAGAATAGACATTGTCAAAGAGCGGCTTAACAGAAATTCCCCAAAGAACAAGCCAGAGGCGACAGGAAAAGAGTATGATTACAGCAGCAGTACTTAGGTACTACAGTATCCAGGAGAGATTATCTCAATTCCTGTCTGTTTCCACAGTTATTATTTTTGTTTTGTTTTCACATTACTCATGTATTTTTTTATTTTTTTATTTTTTTTTTTTTGTCCCATGAGCTTCATATCCGCTCAAAACCTTCTGAATTGTTTAGTTGGATCCTGCAGGAGTGTTGATCCCAATCATGACCTGGAAGCTGAATCACCAATGTTTCACTCACTAGGCCTTCAGTATTGTATCCTAACTTGGATAATAACCTCCCTGGGGTTTTATGCTTTTTTTTTGTTTTTTTAACCTAAACAATGCTGATAAATTCATGTACATACTATAGTTATATTGCAGAAGAGACCAGAAACATGTGACCATAGCTTATTAAGAGAAATATTAAGCAGACTTAAATGATTAACGACTGAACCCTTCAAATCCTTTTTTTTTAAAAATTAATTCGTAATTAAACCTTTCATTTCTGATTTCGTATGAAAAGAGGAAAAACAGAATTTTATTTTTGGTATTATAAATGTGTATGAAATATTATTTTGCTTTCGCCACAATTTCTCTAAAGAGGGGTTTTCCCATCGTTTTTATTCTCCTCGTCATTTTGAAGAAGCGGTTAAATTTAGTCAAAACTCTTTTATCAAAATATATATAAACAGGACATTCCTTAAATGATGATCTTATTATCAGATTTAACAGTAACGAATTACTCAGTAGTAGCTGGCTTTCACTTCCTAATCCTGCCTCAGACAAACATTGAATCACAATGAAAGATCTGCTCCAACACCTACAAAGTACAAAGCTTGTTATTTGATTTGCAACACTGAAATATTTCATTATCCATTTTGTTTCTTTTTTTCTGTCCCAAAACTCATTTTGATTTGGTAAACAATTACCCGACAATCTGCTAGCACTTATTTATGGGATGCAATATGCAGTGCCCTGCATCCTATATATGAAAATCAAAGTATTGATTGAGATGAGATGAGATGAGATGAGATGAGATGAGATGCACGCTTTCGACTGCATCGCGTGATTTGGTACGCTGCAGTGCGGCACACAAGCCCGGTCCTCTCATTAGACATCGAGAGTGCTGAGCGTCTGCAGTTGTGGCCTCTTACATGCACTGATTTATAAAAGCACTATTTTTTAAACGTGTTAAAATGTGCTATCTTTCCCTCTTTGATATACAGCAGTTATATGTGCTTGGTTTTCACGTGTTTTTAGAGTGACTTGTTACGATCAGTTTTAAAGCTGGAGTATTCCTTTAATCCTTTAAGCTTTAGCCTGTTCGTTTAATGAGTAATGGCTTTTAAGATCAGCAAGATTTAATCATCTGAATCATTGTTTGGATGTCAACTCCTAAATATATTAATAGCTGCAACTAGCCCTAAAGATGTTAACCATGCTAATATTTTCACCTACGAGTCACAGCTTTCTCACCATTTTACACTTTTTCTCTTCTCGGAATAGCATGATATGGATCTTTGTTTAAGCCTAAAGTTATGCTGCACTCAGTGAGTATTATTGTTATTATTATTATTATAACAAAGCCCAGATTCCACTGTCGGAGCGTCAGGTATATCTGTCCTGTCTGTGTTAATGATGCCTTTAATTTCTCTGTTGTTGACTAGTGCCTCCCAGTGGCAGTCAAAATCTGTATCTCCCCACTACACGTTCGAGCTTGTCCTAAAGCTTCCAGCTGCACCTCTTTGCGTGGAAGAGCTCGGTAGTGTGTTCAAAATGAAATGTCTACATTATCAGCACTAAGCCAAGCATGCCTTTGAAAAAGGTTTTAAAGTCAGACCACCGTTTGTGATTCATGAGCCTGAGCATTTGACTGGTAGCCATGATTTACCTTCAACAATGCCTAGCTGTAGGGGTTCAACTCAGGCTTTTTTTTTTTTTTTTTAAACACACTATAGATAAGGAAATTGTTTTGAAGTTAGTGTGACCTTGATTCGCCTTCATGTTGATTGTTCAGGGTGTTGTCATTTTCCTGGATGCAGAAAGCTCATAATCTCTTCAGCACGCATGAATCTTATCTTTACAAGACAGCGCAGAAGTTTCCTCTCAAGCAGCATTTCCAGCAGTGTGTGTGTGTGTGTGTGCACTAACAGAGCGCTTATGTGCGTATACAGTACCGTGAAAAGGCACAGATGAGACCAGCCTTTTGTTCTCAATCAAATGGCCATTCAGCACTTATTAATTATTAATTTCCCATTAATAATGGGAAAACGTACAGTACATTTATTCCACTTTCTGCCATACAGTACTTATTTATCCAGGTTTATATTAAAGTTCAGTATTACAAATAATTTTTTTTTAAAAATGCAGATTTCATTTTGTTTTTACTGTAGAATAGTCTGATTTATGAACAATAACAATATTGACAAATAGTTCTTCATCTTTTGCACAATACTGTATGATTTACTTTAAAGATATAAGTATGCATTTAACAACACTGATACTCTGTTTAAAGTTGTACCATTTACAGTCCTGATAAGTGTTTGAGTACTAACATGACTACAGCACCCACGTTTAGCTGGACGTCCATTCAAAGGTTTCACAAAACTGTGATGCAAAATGTGAAATTATGAGATGAGAAAATATTAATTAATCCTAATGTAAATTCAGAAAAAAGATGTAACACTATTAGAGAGAAAAGGCAGAGGAAACCATGTAAATAATAATCTATGCATCTTGTACTTGTAAGACCAACAATTCCACCTCAGTCAACTATACAAAATGTGCGATGTTTTTGTTTGTTTGTTGTTGTTTATTATTATTATTATTATTATTAT
>CM074929.1:19776954-19797169 GCA_037576815.1 Pangasius larnaudii
GTGTGTGTGTGTGTGTGTGTGTGTGTGTGTGTGTGTGTGTGTGTGTGTATATATATATATATATATATATATATATCGATCGATCGATAGATGGAAGTGTTTAATATCTGGGGAGGATCACTGATATGTATGCTATGAGACTAAATATGGCAAATAGCAGCAATGAAACATCCTTTTTTCCAACACAGGGCGACGTTTGCATAGAAAATCACTGATGTGTATCCAGAATAAAATTATCAGATGAACGCTGAGTTTAGCAGAAAACAGTAGGGAATTCTTTCTCAGAGGAGGACAGTGAAAAACACAGACCTGGCCCATGCAGACAGAAATAAAATCACAAAGTAGCACCTGTTAAATAGGCAATTACTCCAGGACCCCATGTACATTTAATCCCGCCAACTTAATCACCTTAGAACATGGCACCTTTTGTTTGAACCCACTCATTTTTCAAACGATCAAAAATATTGGAACATGTGACTGACAGGTGTTTGTTGCTGCCCATGTGTACCCTGTTAGACTGATTGTTTAAACAATTAATAGCTATGAATGTCTACTCTTGGTTTGAGCCCGGAGTTTTGCCTGTGAAGACTGCATTTGTTGTTAAAAAGGATAAACCAGCATGACGACCAGAGAGCTGTCTATGGGGAAAAAAGCGATCCATTTTGAAGCTGGGAAAAGAGGGAAACACTATCAGAGCCATTGCACAAGAAATGGGCATAGCCAATGCAGCAATCTGGAATGTCTTGTAAACAAAGAAACCACTGGTGGCCAAGGAAAACAGCAACAGTTGATGACAGAAACCCAATAACAACAGTCAGTGGCATCAGTAATGACCTCCACAGGGCAGGGGTGAAGGTATCACAATCCACCGTTTGAAGAAGACTTCGAGAACAGAAATTTAACGGCCATACCACAAGATGCAAACCACTCATCAGCAGTAAGAATCAGAAAGCCTGATTGGAATTCACAAAAAATTGCAAAGATGAACCACAAAAGGTCTGGAACCAAGATTAACCTCTACTAAAGCGATGGAAAGGCCAAAGTGTGGAGAAAGAAAGGATCTGCTCATGATCCAAAACATACGAGCTCATCGGTCAAGCATGGTGGAGGTAGTGTCATGGCTGCTTCTGCGGTACAAGCCTGGAAAAGCAACACAAAAGAAGAACACAACAGTTGGTGATGTTCTGAATTGTTTAACACATCTAGACGTAAATATCAGGAACTGAAAGCTGAAATTCTCATCTGTGATCTTCTGTTCATCTTTTGATCTCACACCCGAATATCTTCAGTGTATAGCAAAAACAAAAGAATTGGCCTTTCAGAGGAGACTGTATGTTGAATGGGCGTTTATGTTAGATATTAACACATGTCCTGGTGCTGTTATCTCGTTGAATGATCATTGAATGACTTGTGAGCTGATGCACTTTATTGGATTGCAGTCATTCAGAATGGACTAGTTCCGGCTACACCGCCCTTTCCCCCACTTTCACAAACACCAGCGGATGATATCGCAGGCTTAGTTAATCAGTCCCGCCCCTGTTCATCTGTCCTAACTGTCACATGAGTGTGTCTTTACTGCTCTTTATCTGTCAGGATGTCCTGGAGTGACATCAGTGTTAGGAAATGTTGTCATGTTGTCATGTTGGAAGAGACAAAGATGACCGCAAGCTGTTTGGATGAGTGTAATGTTGTAAAAATGGATCAGAAATGGCCACATGGATGAAAAATAAATCAGGTTAGACATTTTCATTTGTGGAAAAAAATTGCGTGAGAGATTTGTGTGTCTGTTGAAACACTTAAAATACTTTCCAGATGAAATTTGGAACATCAGGGGTGTTTATGAACAGACTGGAAGGAAATTCTCCCCGAATTAGTTTATTATGTCTCATCAGTATCTGCCTGTGCTTCATAAACTCTCTACACAAGGCGATGATCACATGTAGTTCTAGTGACTGGTGTATTTGCTATGGATGTAAATGGGTGTGTTTACAAGTACAACATGATCTGATAAACTGCAAAAAAAAAAAAAAATTGTTGTACCATATTCAACCTTGATGTAATAGCCTACTATATCTCTCCTACTTATGTTTTTTCACTCTGAGAGGTGAAAATCTTGCATTAGTGAGGCTAATTTTGATGGCCTCTTCAGAGTGTTCTCTGAGACTAGAGAGTGCAGAGAGGTCTTCTCTGCAAGATGCAGCCGTTGCAGCATCATCCATGTCTGATTCTTCCCCTGTGGATAGTTGTCGGTTATGAGTGCTGTGTCTCACACACGTGACACAAAACTTCCGCCCTGGATTGATTGTTTTCTCTGTGATGGTGCTGATATGGTCAGCTATTCCTTCTGGAGCTCTCTGGATGGAGACCGAAAAGGTCACAACAAACCTTCTGTAGAAAGGAGTACTTGCCAAGAAATACCTTTTCATGATGCAAACACAATGTTGTTGTGGAGTCAGGTTCCCTGAACGAAGTCCTTCGAAGAAGCAGCTCACGATCAGTTTCAGGAAGATCAAAAAGATTAGTAAGTCCACATTTTCTGGTAAAACTCTTCCTGTGGCACTCATCGTCTTTACCCAGATGTATTCCACGGCTACAGCTGTCCATGGTGAGGTGTTGGAAATATGTGTTTCAAGGTCTGAGGTGATATCAGTGAGTCCGTTAAATATACCCCTTAGCAGTGGATACTACTTGATCTATCATGTCTGACTATGCTTCACATTGTATAACAAGAGGAGGTTCTGATAATTAAGCAACCCAAGTGAGGCAAATCTTGGTTTATTGAATACACACGTGTGGGGAGAGTTACCACACCGCCCTAAGAGGCATGTAGTTGTTTCAATCGTAGCTATGATACAGCATGTTTGAACTCTTGGTAGCTCCAGAAGCAGTTAAAATGAGCAAAATCCCTTCCAAATTTCCCTGAAACCGATTCAGATATAGAATCTTATGAATACACTATTGAGAGCAAGTTAATGTGCCTCAGTTTGACCATTTCAGTGTATTTCTGGCACTCAGATATTGTTAAAAATTGGTATGTTCTATGCAATTGTTTTGATAGAGGGAAACAAGAACCACAAAAAGTATCAGCTATATGCAAAGTGACCCACATTTGGTTTTTGACCACTGAAAATGTGTACAGTTTAACAATTTACTCTTGGAGCCACGTTGAGATCCCTGTATCTCTGGGATTAAACCATGTATGGCCTTATAAATGAAGATACCGAAAGAAAAGTTTGTTAAGAACCATAATCTAAAATGATATTAAGGTATCTTTAATACCTCTTGAGTTACAGGCATGCCAACTATGGTACAAGAACAAGAAAGTGCTTTTTTCCCCATTTTTGAACTGTTACCATTGGCATATATTGCAGCAAGGATTGCTAAAGTCAACAGATTTTACTAATGCTAGTGATGTTGCCATCTCTAAAGTCACCCCCAGACCCCCCCCAGAAAAATGGCTCCAAATCTCAGGTGAAAATGATCATTTTGACTTCCTTCTACAAAAGAATGGATTGCTCAGTAAATATTGATCCATGGCATTTAATATTTTGGCTTTAATCACTATTTATGTTTGTTTTTTCTTCAAAAAAAAAAAAAAAAATTAACAAAATCAAATATTTTAGCCGGGGAAGTTTCTGAAATTTGATTGATTTGACATGGAATGACCGTAACATCTTGTCTGAGTTTCCTCCTGCCTCCTAAAAACATGCCTGCAGTTTGATGGACGTCTAAATTGTCCATCCAGGTGGTATTCCCTGCCTCACATACAGCATTCCTGGGATAGACTCCGGATCCACCACCACAGGTGCTTATTGAAGATGAGTGAATGAAGTGCCATTATTCAAACAGTACTTCATTAATGTGACTAAGGAGCAGTCTGAAGAATAACTGAATTTTTTTTTTTTGAACTGTGTGAATATTTGTGATTAATAGGCTATTTGTGATTTCAGTATTCACTGTAGTCGTTATCATGCAGCCCCACTTTCTAGATCTAATAACCTGCTCTTTCTCAGCACCATGCATTAGTTTCAGATACAAATAAAGACTTGTTTGTAAAAATTTGTTTATTCTTATGCCATAAGTGCACTTATGCCAGAAACAAGCGTGGTGTTAAAGGTCTCTGTCTCATGTCCTAAAGCCTGTGAGAGCTGAGTGTCCTCAGGAGGAATGTATTCTCAGCTGAACTTTCTCCTGGACAGGAAGAGTGAAAGAGGGACTGTGCTTCAGGTCATCACATTCAGAGTGCAATCTCTAACGCAACATCCCGGATTTTAATTAAGTATAGTGTGCCATGGACACTGTGTAGCTGCAGGGTTTTTTTCTTTTCTTTTTTCGTCTCCTTACCACATGTCTCAAATCAGCGGGGAATTCCACATACTGATCTTTTCATCTGTGTTTTTTTTTTTTTTCTTCAGGGCGTATATATAAATTACTCTGTATTTTAGTCACACAGTTAAAGCCATTTTGGAAACTTTTACATGCAAGTATTATTCGAGTATAAGCCTGGACGATATGGTGAAATTATCTCAATATCACAATTTATAAACCTTATAGGCTAATACCATAATATGTCATAAAAAAAAACAACAAAAAAAAGTGTATCATAAGGTCAGTGCTCTTGTAACACTTATTACACAGTGAGCTGGGCGATATCCCAATATAATATCAACATTGTGATAAATTATGTCACAGTACACTTTTATGAGGTATTCTAGTTATCGTAATATCCTTTTAGAAGTTATATACACACACACACACACACACACACACACACACACACACACACACAAGTGCCTTGCTGGCAGTTTGTTAGCAAACCTATATACTGTGATTTGTATCATCTGTCATGAAATTATATTTTTGCCCATTCTTGTAACTGATCGGGTGTTTTGCGTGAGCTATTTCATTTTCCCGCCTTCACGTGCGAACTACTTTAGTCCCTGAACTCTGAAGCTGTCTCTCAGCGTGATATTTTTTGCCATATTGATCACTCCAGTCCTTTTGTAACATTGTTAAAGAGGCTTTTTTTTTTTTTTTTTTGCTTATTTCAGGTGTGTGACTGGCTTTACCCCCTTATGGCCACTGACTCTCCAGTCCTGCTGTGTAACACAGGAGTCTACATGTTCCCTGATTTGATGGCTCCCTCTCCAGGCTACTACGTGGGTGTGGTGCTGTCCTCTGAACTGCCCTCGTCAGAGCGCAACCTCTTCCAGGAAGTCCTGTCCCAACTGACGGACCTGAGAGTCCAGGTGAGTTTCTACAGCTCTCCACCTACTAGGGTGCACTGTCTCTTAGCTGAGGTTCAAGTCAAGTCACGCTTACTTTTCATTTGCACAGTATGCCAGGACATATGCACACTGAAATGCTCGTAGAGAGGGTAGAGTAGAGTAAGCTGCTCACGTAATAGAACATATTACAACATGCACAGAGCAAGAGCATAGGCAAGTAAGTACAATAACGCAGTACAATGTATGCTACAACATGGCGAGAAAGGGAGGAAAATACAGCACAGAGGTTTGAATTAAGAATGGAAAATTCTAGTGTGATAACTGCACAATCAATTTATGAATTCATTTGGTTGGGGAAACTGCTAGAACTCTGAGCTTTCAGATAACCTTCTGGTGAGCTCAGTATGCTGATTTAAGGAAGCTTCTTGTAACCGATCAGCCTTTTTGTGCAACAGTACAGCATTAATTTCATATAAATTTCATAATGTAACAAAATGGTAGATTCCATATTTTTTTCTGATTCAAGTTCTTGTTTTTGAGTGTTTCATTTCAACACGTAGCATTTGACTTTGCCTGTCAAATGCAGCTAATGCAGAGGTACCACCATCTGCTGTCGAGCCATAACATTTATGAAATATTTTGACTCGTTCCTACAGAGCCATGTGAAAACAGTGCTTTTCTTGCTTTCTCAGCTAGAGCAGTGGTCCAAATAAGAAGGAAAATTTGCCTGCAGGAAAAGGCAATGTTTACTGAAGATGAATGACGTGCAAAAGCCATGAGCTTCTGACAGCAGTTAGTTTCATTCCGTGCCGACTTTATTAGGTGAACTTTGATTTGTGAGTTCGCGGGCCTTCGTCTTGTGAGCCAGAAGAAACCGAGATATCAGGACTGTGACGTATTTGGTCAGTAAAAGTAAAAGTGGAGGAGCTGCGTGTTAAGTAGTGTCACACTACTGGAGTGTTTTCTTACTGTTGCTTGACGCTTGACGCACATATGAAAATAATCATCCATCTACGTATGCTAGGGGTTTTGTGGGAAAAAGGATTTTTTTTACCACTTGTCTGCCTGCTAGGATTTTCTTGTTAGCAGTGTTTGCACATCTGCATAATACTGAACAGTAAATGAACTACAGTACACTAAATTTCACTGATCATTTAGAGCTATTGAATGTGACTAAAATGTACAATTCACCCCATACAACTTTGTAATACTATTAAGACAAGTCCCAATTATTTTTTTTTTTTATCACTTTTGCTACAGTTATACAGTATGTGAGACAGCAGTGTGGATGAATTATTTTATATAGCCTATAAAATTATAACTACACGGTGTCTCAAAAGTCTCCATACATAGGGGACTGTTTGCCAGCACCACGTCGGTTGTGCCTTCGTCAGTGGATGTTCGTGGACGTCCACTTCTCAGTTGGTCCGCAACACTTCCAGTCTTTTTGAATTTGTTAATAATTTTGGCAACAGTGTCGTGTATGTGCTGTGCTTGCCATGTTTCCTGTTAAAGTCCATCGCAACAGCTTCCTGATCCATCCATGAGAATGATTTCAATATGTTCTTCTTTTGTCAAAGGCACATATATATATATAAGTATGGAAAAATTTCGGAAGACATTTTGCTAAAAAGTGTTAATCTCCCCTGTGTATGGAGATTTTTGGGACACCCAAAAAGTATACTACATCAGCATTGATGTACTACATTATATTGCCATAATACTCCTTCTTCCACAGTGTCACTCGCACGACTTTTATATATCCATTTGCTTGTTTTCTGCAGTAAACATAATTAAGTGTTTTTAAAGAGCATGATTTGGTCCACCAGCACAATCATAATGCATCTTTCTGCTTCAGTAACACACCGATTCCTGTTTCCACAGATTTCAGGTGTATTCGAGAGATTAAGAGATTTATTTAACCAGGTACCAGGTTGAAGGTTGTAATATTGTTGAATGGCAAGTGCCTTTGTATTTTTCTGCAAAACCTATTTCAGGAATTCTTTCAAACAGGGCTGGGATGGTATGAAATATGTATAATTAAAATGCAACCGTATAAACCGTATAAAACTCGCTCAGTTGTTCGCGAACCGAGTAACTGCTCGACTCCCAGAAAGCTAGTTATAGAGATGGGCCACATTCAAGCAACTTTTTTTTTTTTTTTCTCCTCATCATTAGCTAACTAGTAATGTTAGCTAGTTAGCTTTATTTGGGGATTTTCTTCAGTGTTAGCTTCCTTGTTTGTGTTTGGGCTTTTTCTAGTATTTTTTTCATCTAATATATGAGCAACTAGGAATGAATAACAACATGACCGCTTGTACACTAGCAGAAGTAGCAGCATATGCCATATATTTATTTTTGGCAGTAAGCTATTGAAAACTGAACAGATTTAAATAAATGTTAACAAATGCTTCGAAGCAAACAACTAATCCTACTTAGGGTTTCATCTGTCTTAAGTTAGCCATCCACTGTAGCTCATTGCTAATGGTTTTGCGAGCTCAGCCTGTTTTCTCAATCCTGATTGGTCAGATGGTGGTGTGTAATTTTCCACAGCGGCTTTGATGGTATGACAGCAGCAAATCAGTTGCATATTAATGCACTCGCTCTAATATGTTATTGTTTCTTTGGAACAGCTAACACACTTCACATAAACAGCTTAAAGAAAAATGCGCGTAATTGTTGAAGCTTTCTGTAAGGAGAAGTTTAGTTAACATTAATGCAGAGAGTCTCCAGTGTCAGAGCTAAAGATGTGAATAAAGATTTCCGCCATGGGAAAGTCTTCGGGAAGGAGGAGTTTACGAGGTTTTGAGTTTCTCTGTAACATAACAAACTGCATTCTTTTGTCTTATTAACAAACAGGCTGGTGAACAAACGACTGTGTATAGCTGCTGTAACGTAAGTGATAACAGGAACTAACTTGTTTCGCGGACGTTTCGCAACATTAAAAGTAACTATAAATGGATAACAGTTATGAATTGCCATGGTATAATGAATAAGAGGAATAAGACACGCTGTTATAGGAAAATAGTGGACTTCATGGTGGTAACAGTAACTCCGCATCATCACACCGTCCCGCTGCGTTTTATTTTGTACATGTAACATTTAACGTACACACTCACCAACGTATCTGTGATGTCATCATCTGTACTGTGTCACCCCGTGTTAGACCGTCACACCCCTATTTCCAAACTAGGACATTCAGTTTTGCCCAGTCATTTCACAAGGCTTGGGTTAAATACTACAAGGCACTTGACACTTCATTCAGTATTTACAATACTTTATCCTTCCTGTAGCTTGTGTTGTATAGAAACAGTGGCTCAGACAAAATATTCCAGCTCGAGCTTGAAGGCAGTGAAGGGTAGAGATAGTGCTGCTTTAAACTGCCGACTCCCTGCTAGGCATTATGACAACAAACACAGGCGAAAAATTCGGATTAATTCGGCTGGCTTTAATACTTTAATACCTTGGCGTGAATCCTGGGTTTCTTTTTACTCACGTCATCTGTCTGACCTGAAAATAAGAAAAGAGTTCACCAGTGACTCATTGGTATGATTCATCAGTTTTGTCTCAGATCGTGAGACAGAACTTTCCAAACGTGTCGATATATGCGTCTTATAATTACATCACTGTCTCCTCCCTGATGCCACACATTCCTGTTTGAGGGCACACTTTGTAAACATTCCTCCATATTCGTTTCATCGTGCGGCAGGGCTTGGCGCAGAGCGTCACTGTCCTTCTTAAAGGTGGGTGCAACTACAAACCCTCGCTTTGTTTTGGAAAGAACAGTGCGTTGTGCGAAGTCGTCTGTCTGCTGACTGACTGCACAAAGCACCGTGATCAGATAAGCACAAAGCGCCCCAAACAGCTGGAAAGAGAAAATGAGGAAATTATAATTGCAAAGTTGTACAAGTTCACAGACATTCACTTTCCCAGGCGGTTTTTCGCTATCATTTGCTTTTAGTGACTGCACTAGCGTGGTGCTGTGCATGTGCATGTGCATAATGTCATGTTTTAACTGGTTCATACCTTCGTGTGTGTCCAAGCCATCCAGTGAAGCAGCAGACACTATTAACCTGCCTCAGAAGGTGCCCATAGAGCCGGCGGTGCCTGAGGCGGCGCCCCCCGCTGAGGAGGAGAACGCACTTCCAGAGTGGAGCGAGAAAGTGGCTCATGGGATTCTTACAGGTGAGACCTGAGGACATACTGTACTGCGCAATAGACAGCTTATTTTCTTTTTCTTTGGTACAGATTTTGTAATAGATATTTATGTAATGACTTCTGCATTATTGGGTCAGTATAAAAACATTTCCAGACATTACAAAAAATTAAATTGTTACAGAAGAATGTTTGTATGTCAAGAAAGGAAGCAACATATTACCTAATAGACCACTTTTCAGACCAAAAAAAATAAAATAAAATAAGAAGACTGCAGGGAAACTGCACCTGAGACTACTTTTTTTTTTTTTTTTTTTTTTTATAAAGTAAGTGGTTGTCACACCAAATGTTGACTTTGTTTCATTTATTACTGTTTACTGCTCTTTATAGTATTTTTTTCCCCATGTAGAAACATTTAATTTCATTATTTTGGCAGTTATCTTTGGTTGACAGAATTTCTTTGCATGTGCCCAAGACTTCTGCAAAGCACTGTATATTTTAATTTAAACCCAATTTAGACTTTGACTCTCGGCGCAAGGGGGGAATACGGGACACCGTTGTAGAATAACCAGAGAAAACAATCCCTACTCCCTAATGACTCTCTTTTCACACATATATTTCACTCGTCTGTTTGTTGTTGATCTTAAAGCTATAACGACACCGCCTGCTGCACGACACACACTGGCTGAGGCGTGATCTTCTGTAAAATGATTTTTACTGCAATGGACGACGGATGATCTTTTCAGAAGAGAACACTGACGAAACCGAGAAAAATAAACCACAGAGCAAAGCTGTCCGATAACTCTCCTGCTAGCACAACATGCAGCAAGCTAATGTTTAAAAAAAAAAAGAGGAAATAAAGACATAAAGACATTTGTTGAGGATGCAGTGTGACACTGAGTACATAAAGTCATTCTCGACCAAGGATTTCATGAGCATCTTCATTTCCTTCAGTGTGTATTATTGAGCTTAACCAGCTAATTAGCTCACCATATGTTAGCTACAACATTTTAGCAGTGTCCATTTCCGTCCAGCAAAAAACATGAGAGAGGGCAGCACACTGGAGCTTCCACTTTCTCGGTGGGCTTGCTAATGGATTAATGATTTGCCCCCCCCCCAAGGCTGTAAGTCATTACTTCAAAACTGGATGTGGTTTGAAGCAGAAAAGATTTTGAGTGAGCATGTTTACAGTTAGCAGTATGTTGGCTGTCAAACATGGTTAATTGACTACATTTGGGGTGAGCAGATCATATTAAACATTATCCACTTACTCTGAATAAGAGAAAATTTATTTTTTCCAGAGTGACCATATCTTTAATGTCGTTACAATACACCTGTGACTAAATAGCTATGGCGGTGATTGTTGTAATACTCGCAGGAGCTTCGTGGCTGAGCTGGGGATTAGCGAAGGGAGCTGAATACACAGGGAAGGCCATCCAAAAAGGTGCGTCCAAACTGAGGGAACACATCACACCCGATGATAAGCCCACCGAAGTCAGCCCTACGGTCACTAAAGGCCTCCACGTAGCCAAGCAAGCCACAGGAGGAGCTGTGAAAGTCAGCCAGTTTCTGGGTAAAGCATGTCAGCACTGATCCTCTCAGATGTTCCATTAGAAAGTGTAGTGCTTTGTTTAGACTCCTTCTGAACACTCTTGCTGTTGCAGTGGATGGGCTGTGCACCATCGCTGGTCATGTGGGCAGAGAGATAGCCCCTCATGTAAAGAAACACGGAGCTAAACTAATCCCAGAGTCCATGAAGAAAGACAAGGACGGACGATCCAACATTGATGGGGCCATGGTCGTAGCTGCAAGTGGAGTTCAAGGTAATATAAAAATACTCGGCATTTTATCTTCAGTTTACTTTATTGCAAACCCACAGGACACGAATTATTTTGTTATTACCCTCTGTGTTTGCACGTGAACTGTTTCACACATTTACAGAGTGCATGAAAGGTGAAATCCACTGAATTTCTTGTATTGAATTCTTACTTTTCCCTTTGCAGTTACAAGCAGTGGTGGACAAAGTACAGTGTACTTGAGATAGCTTCAGTAACATGCTACTCAATTAAAAAGTTGTTGTCTGTTTACCTTTTCAAGTCGAGTTAAAGAAAAGCACCTGCTTGTAACTGGGCTTAAGTGATGAAAGTAAATGTACAGAGTTATTTTAATTATATTATTTTGATGATCGGTTTCTAGAGGCGTCTCCGAGTGAAACCAAACCAAGATTGTAGTCTACAAATTAAACATGAATTAAACCGTTTCCTTAAATTACACAGTGAATTTCTGAATACGGAGATATGAATATGGCGTGCGTTGGAAAATAAGAGTCATATTTCTGTCCCAGTATTTCAAACTGATCTCCTAGATTAAGCCAGAGTGTTGCACTACCCCACCCTTTTGGATTTTTTATTTATTTTTTCCTTCACCTTACCTTAAAGCTTGAGCTGTATGATATGGACGCCTTGGAGCTAACCAGTCAGTGGAAATATATATATATATATATATATATATAAATACAATTAAAAAAAAAAGCACTTAAGTACAGTAACGAATTACGTGCACTCTTTTACTGTCCAAATTAAAAAAAAAAAAAAAAACAACATACAAAAACTAACCAATTAATAATCAATCAATCATTTATTTGTTTGTTTGTTTGTGGCCAAAATGTAAAATAGAGCAATTTCCATTTTACCTGGAAGTCATGGGGGATATAAACTTTTGAACTAATCTGTATCTATGTAAAGGGTAATAGATATTAAGGCTTATTACTACATTCTGGGTTCCCCCCCCCCCCCTGGTCTATTGTTCAGGATTTGCTACGATGTGGACAGGCCTGGAAACCGCAGCCAAGAACATCGCGAAGAGCGTTGCGACCGAGACCGTCACCACTGTCAAGCATAAGTGAGTATGAAAACATTCAGAAAGTGTTAAATTCTAGTCTATATCATAGATTATAACGATTTCCTAAAGAAAATATCATACAGTATAACTGAATATGAGCTCATAATCCTAATCTAATCAGCACTCTGTGGCCGTTTTAACACTGGCTCACTTGCACTCCACACAGACTCTTATTTATTTTTTGAATAAAACCACTTACATATACATCTCTCCCCTCTATTTGTTTACAGATTCAGGGGTCTAGAGAACATATCAGATCCCCAAAATGAGAAAAAGTAACTCTAACCGTATTGCGCTTGCCGCTTATTAACAATCTAGATCACTGCTATGGCTAATAGTGGTTATGATTGATATCTGGCGCTCCTAATAACCGGTATGGTGATGGGACACGATCCCTTCTAGCTAAACACACTGATTCCCCAGTTAATGGAATGAAACTTCTTTTTTTTTTTTTTTTTTAATTCCCTTCATTTTTTTTCTTTTTTTTTCCCCCAATCAAATTCATTACAATTTCTAATTCAGTATTGCTTTTTAATAGAATGTAATACTATATATTCATGTCAGAATATATTCTAATTCTAATATATATTATTGAATATATTAATTCAATATTGCTGTCTAAAAATGAAGAGATGCAGATTTCTGACAATATTAGACTTCTGTGCTCATCAGTAATGCTACCCATATAAACTACCTATTTTTTTTTTATTAAATATTTTAATATTTATTAATTAATAAATAAAATAACTTGTGACTATGAATAATAGAAGTAGAGATTTTCACATCTATACACTGTAGGTAGGGCTGGGCGATATGACGATATTATATTAATTTTGTGATAAATTGTCACAATTTATTTTCCTGAGATAATGTGGATATTGTTATATCTTTCTATTAATTTTTTTAACTTTTTATTATAATTACAAACTGACTGGAAACAGCAGATTATGCATGTAATTTTTTAAAATCGTATTTCTTTTTTTAATTTTCAGTGGTAAATATTTCTTTTTTTATAAATAAGTGTTTTTTTTACATTTCTAATACTTTTTAAAAAATAGTTTTAAAAAATTATAAATCTGTTTATTAATAATAAACAAATAATGTGTAACCATTCTGAACACCTTTTAAACTATTGTACTGCTAGTATGTTTTATCTTACAATTAAGCTTATTATTAGAGCTTCTATGGCACGCAGTATTCTCAGAAGTATCGATCATTTGGACTGAGTGGAAGGTATGACGATTCTCCCTCCCCGTGATAATCAGTGATGATAACTAATCATGTATGCGGAAGAGGGCAGATAGTGCTTTCATCCCTGAATTCAAATTCCGTCCTGTCGTATCAGTGTAGCTGCTGTATCGGGACTGTGTTTCCGGTACGCTACAGGCACGCTTCATTTTTATGAAGAAAACTAGTGCCAAAATGTACATCAGTGTTAATGAAACATGGGGGACAGGAACAGTCGAAATCACGCCAACTGTAATTACAACACGCGAGACAGTGGGGCTTATCCGCTCTAATCACATCTAATCTACAGGTTACACGTCTTTTTCAATTACGATTATTTATAAATCAACACACAATATAAAAAGAATGTTTTTGTGATCTCCCCGGATTGCTGTGGAGTTTAAGCTTCACTCATTCGTGATTCTAGGAATGAATGAATGAACGAACCACTGCATGTATATGAGAATGAATGCTTTAAACGACATGCTTTAAACGCACACTTCTCAGCTTCTCATCATTTACCTCTGCTCCTCTCCATCTTAAAAAAAAAAAACTCCGCCCTTTTTTTTTTAAACTAATGTCGATTATGTGGTGAAGGTATGGGGCTGAAGCAGGGCAGGCCACAGATCACGCCGTCAGCTCCGCCATTAACATGGGCGTCACCGCGTTCAACATCGACAACCTGGGCATCAAGGCCATGGTGAAGAAAACGGGTAAAGAAACTGCACATGCCATTCTGAAGGACTACAGAGTGCAAGACGGAGCGGAGACAGAGAAGCAAGAGGAGAAGCCCAAAGAGCAGAAGTAGACTGCTGTAATGAAATGGACAGGGTTCTGCTTTAGGTGTCCATTTACAAGGAAAATAAAGTGTCATGGTGTGTTATGAATGTAAATGAGTTTAACAACATGGTGGACATAATACCGACCCGCTTTGGTTTATTTCCAAATAATAACCTCTAATGGCTCTCACTGTTTCATTATTTACCAACATGCTGCCTATAAATTATAGTTCGGGTCTATTTTTATACCGATTAAACTCCTTTTTATAAGAATCCTAACCGATTTTCGAGAAGATCTCCGTCGTTGCCTTATTCTCTACTAGCTGTGAAAGTCTAATAGACAATGATCTACTGTAGTTTAATTCAGAACAGTTTCACTTTGGCCTTTATTTGTCAAAGTTATGACTTTGATACGATCAAATCTGAACGCAAGATGAGTGCAGTTTCACCATTCATCAGTTTCCTCCCAGCTGTGTCTGGATGGAGAATGTGTCAGGTCCGAGAGCGCATAAATCTAAGTGTAACATTTCAACAAACCACGATTTGTGGTTAAAACTTATTTAATTAAATCAAAGTTATTTAATAAGATAATTATTTCAAATCATATCTATTTAGAGAGCACATTCAATAAAACTTCTGTTAAGAAACTTTTTACTAAGACCATATAATTAAGCATGGTTATTAATCAAAGTTCATCTTAGACTAATAATAAATGGAAGGAGTCTCCAGTGCAAGCGATTTGTAGCAGGGTAAGTTAAAGCTCTTACCCCTCTGTGGTATTAGAGAGAGCGTGAAGGAATGACCGTTTATAGCTACTTTAACACACGGTAACAGGTTTAGACAGATAACTTGTTTCGTGGACGTTTCGCAGCATTAAATGCAACTATAAATGGATAAAAAAAAAGTATTTCTTTAATAAATTCAAAATTGTAATCGTTGTCAAGTTTTTGTGGTTAAGACGAATGAAAAATGTTTATAATAGCACACCTCATGTTTTATCCCGTGTAATTTTATGGACTTTTTGACTTGACGCATTACATCATCACCTTTAAAATGATTATAATTAATGTTCATATTCATTAAAAATAGAATTGTTATTGCCATAATAGCTACACCTGCTTTCATGAGGAAGTTTTGCATTAATTCTATGCTGTAAATTCGAATGATGGCAAATTGTCGCTTATGGATATAATATGCAAATTAAGAATTGGTGGGCGGAGTCTTGCTCCCTAATGACCAAAGCTGATTGAAAGATTCTCGCTCATTCCAGTGGCAGAACAATTTCATAAATGGTGCAGAAAGAGAGAGAGAGAGAGAGTGTGTGTGTGTGTGTGTGTGTGTGTGTGTGTGTGTGTGTGTGTGTGTGTGTGTGTTTCAGACAACTGAACATACAATTTGATGAATAAGGGCCAAAGTTCTTTAGCGATACAGTTAAACTGGTAAATGGTTTGTAATGTTTTCACAAAGTTCATGTTCTGTGTCTAAATGCTGCACTAGATTATAGATTACAGAGTTCTATATTGAAATGCTTTATTAAGAAATGTTCTATCATTATTTCTCTTTTAAAGCTTTAACTCTATTTCCAAGCACTTTATACTGTTAGGAAAAAATTACAAGCCAGGTAAATTAGAAGAAAGAATATTAAGCCAAATGTCTTTTTGAAGATGCATATTACTGACTACTAATGATTGAGAGAAATAAAACAAAATATTTTAAATTCTTAGATATTTTAATGGAGGTCCTTTTGAACTAAAGCTAATATTTGAACGACGCATTGCTATGCAGTTACTCTAATGTCAGCAAACGAATGTGTGTGTCTGCTTTGCTGCTGTTATTTTAATCTTTTAATTCCAAGCAAGCTAACAGGAATGAGAAATCGTGATTTGATTGACAGGTAGGTGAGCTTGAACTGAGCTGCTGGTGTTAAACCAACAGACACCCACATTTCAATTTTACCATTTTGTCATCCTTTTTTTTTTTTAATTTTGTGCTAAAAAAAAAAAAAAGACAAAATGGTAAATTTGAAATGTGGTAATCTGTTACATGACAACAATCCAAAACAAAATCAGCAGGAAAATAGTTTAAAAGTTACACCATGATTCCCAGTCGGTTTCTTTTTCCTTTCTTTTTTTTTTCCTTTTCTTTTAAACTTACTTTGTATGCAAAGAAGAGACCTATGATTGAGCATAGTTTCAGACTGCAATGGAAAACCACTTGAGAGAGAGAGAGAGTGTGTGTGTGTGTGTGTGTGTGTGTGTGTGTCCCTCCTGTTCAGTGCATTCTTACTGTGTAAGCATTAAGTTTAACTGCAGATAAATAAAGGTTAAATATTAATATATTATAATTATTCTTATCTTATATTATCTGACACAATAAACTGTACTACTCAAACACAAGCTTTGTTTCTGTGCATTATTATTGTGGATTGTCTTCTGAATAGCTTTTATTTGTTTAAATCTGGCTTCTGGTTGGGTTCTAGTCTGATTTATTTGTCTCTCTCTCTCTCTCACACACACACACACCCCAAGTTACTTGCTGTAACTCAGAGACAAGGGAAAGGTAAAACATCATGTCTGAGCTTTTACACAGTTTCAGTGTGTGAGATCAGGGCAGTGAGGACTCGCACAGCAGCTGCTGTAGTCAGTCAGTCTGTCTTTCTGCAGCCCCACATTCAGACTATTTCATTTCTCATAGCGCCATCTAGTGCCAGCAATCATGTTTGCATTTTTTAATAGCAAATATATTTCAGGTTTACGTTCCTGCCACTTATCCAAGTCCAAGGCATAGAACTTGTTTCTTATACCTTCAGCTGAGCAGTAACAAAATTCACTGCAAAACGAAAACTTTCAATCTGTCTGTTGTTCTGAAGGAGTTTTAAAGGCAGGGTGAGAGTGTCAATAGCTTATAGAAATATCTAGAAAGTATATTTGAAAGTATTTTCAGCACATTTCGAAAAGGAGATACAGATATTTATGCACAATTTAATCAGTTTTTTTAATAATAATAAAAGCGCAACCTGTAAAACCTAACAACTCCGCCATGCATGTCCTGTTGGTATAAAAGGTATTATTGGTGGTGGTGGTGGTGGTGGTGTTCTCGATTAAAGGTTTAAAGATTTAAATATTTGGTTAGAACACGCATCATCAGCCCAGGACTCATTTTTCTAAACTTCAGCTGTCCAGTTGATTGCAGTTCTTGGATGACCGGAGTGGAACCTGATTTTGTTTCCTGCTGTTGTTGCCCATCTGCCTGAAGGTTTGAAGTGTTGTGCATTCTGAGATGCTTTTCTGCTCAGCACAGGTGTAAAGAGTGGTTATTGCAGTTACTGTAGTCATCCTGTCAGCTTGAAGAAGTCTGGCTGTTCTCCTCAGACCACTCTCAGCAACAAGGTGTTTTTGCCTGCAGAACTGCTGCTCACTGTACGTTTATTTTATTTTTTTTTGTTGTTGTTGTTGTTGTTTACATGATTCTTGGTAAACTCTAGAGACTGTTGTGATTGAGAATCCCAGCAGATCAGCAGTTTCTGGAATACTCAAAGCAGCCTGCCTGGCATGAACAGTGCCATGGTTAAAGTCACTAAGATCAGTTTTTTCCCCCATTCTGATGTTTAAAATAAAATTATAACAGTAGATTAATAGAAATTATTATAAAATTATTATAAAACTCTCTTGTACAGTACAGAGAGTGGATGTAGTACAATTAATCATAGTAGTTTCTAGAGAAATTATGTTTTGGACAAAAGTCCTTCATCAGCTGTGCAACAAAAGAGTAGCACCTCTTTGTGTGTGTGTGTTTGTGTGTGTGTGTGTGTGTGTGTGTGTGTGTGTGTGTGTGTGTTCTGATAAACACCCATCACCATCATATCACGTTTTTAAATCTTTTTGAAATGTAGTATGTTTATGCAGAAATGAATACATTAATAGTAATTACATTATATAGCCAAAAGTATGTGCACATCTGACCATCACACCCATATGTGGTTCTTCCCACACGATTGCCACACAATTGCCACACAGTTGTCTAGGATGTCTTTGTATGCTGTTGCATTATGATTTCCCTTCACTAAAGGTGAAGTAAATGAACTAAGACCCCCAAATCTGTTCCAGTGCCTTAAATATTTCATGGAGCTCTTAAAGGTTCTATGTAGACTAGTATATTCTATAAAGACCTCAAAATTTATATAACTTTCAATGATGATATTAATTGTTGAGCATGAAGCTATACAGTAGCTCGTGCCCCATCCCTATTGCGCATAATATAGAATGAATTCAAGCGTTGAAATGAGTAAATGTATTATAAACACAGGTTAAATGTTACAAACTTGTACAATATGTACAAGTCGCCTCACAGCTCCAGGGTTTCTGGCTTAATCCTGAGCTCGGGTTGCTGTCTGTGTGGAGTTTCACATGTTCTCCCCATGCTCCTCAGGGTTCTCCGGTTTCCTTCCATCTCCCAAAAGTCCCATGTAGTCGAATTGGGTAAGATAATCTGCCCCTAGGTGTGAATGTGTGTGTGTGTGTGTGTATACGCACGGTGCTCTGCGATGGACTGGCATCCCATCCAGGGTGTATTTGATCCAATGCAGCCCTGATCAGAATAACGCGCTTACTGAAAGTGAGTGTGTGAGAGTGTGTGAGAGTGTATAGGTGTGTTTGGCAGAACAGATTGAGCTGGTCTCACACACAAACTCCATTGCAGCTATTCATTTCTTTTTAAATAACTACAATATAGATTTTTTTTTCTTTTTTTATGATCAGTTTTTTTAGCATGATAAATTGAAATGATGAGTAAAGCGCTGCAGTCATGCATGTGTTTATTGCAAGAGACACCGAGTTTGATAAATTGCTCAAATCGCAGCCAAAGAGGGTCGAGACACACCCTCTGCAGCCCTTCCTCCTCCTCCATCCTCCATCGTCTCTCTCATCTCTCTCCCTCCTCTCTCTCCCCCCCGCACTCCCTCCTCTCTCTCTTTCTCTCCTCTCTCTCACCATCCTCGTCTCTCCTCCTCTTCCTCTCTCTCTCTCTCTCTCTCCCTCATCATCCTCTCTTTCTTTCCCCTCCCCTCTCTCTCTCTCTCTCTCTCTCCATCCTCCACTCCTTCTCTCCTCCTCCTCGTCTGTGTGCGTGAGGGAAGAGCTGAAGCTCGGGGCACAAAGAGAGCGCGTGGCCCTGCGCCCCACCACACGCGACTGAATGGCATTTTAACACACATCTCTCTCTCTCTCTCTCACACACACACACACACACACCCCACGCCAACCCACGGACAGGATACACGCATACACACATCCGTGCAAAGTAAGTAGAAAATACCATTTCATCACTGTTTAATCTCATCATCATCAGAGCCATGTTTAAGGTAAACGTGTCTTTTGTGAAGTCTCGAGGTGTTCAGATAGCTGCAGGATGCTGTGTGTGTGTGTGTGTGTGTGTGTGTGTGTGTGTCATGCATTGACTGGATATGCACAGTGTTTTGAATTAGCATGTGTGATTATTATTATTATTTTCAGGAATGAACCTGAATTCATTCAGTAATGTGGATTAACACTAATCAGGAATTAGCTCTATAGTCATTAATAAAGGGAACAGAATAGACGAGTGTGTAGGCTATAAATGTCATCAGACTATAACAATGAAAACATCCTAGACAGAAAGGTCACAACTTCACACGTTTTCCACACGTGGAATTTTCACATGTAGTGCATGCATCTTTATTTTTAATAGCCTATTCGTTTTTTTTTTTAATATCCACCTTATTTATATTTTATTTTCTGATATTCTTCCATGATACATCATTGCCATGCCATTTTTCACATATAGTGTGTTTGCTTTTAGTTTTCACATGGAATTTTTTTAATATATATATATATATATATATATATATATATATATATATATATATATATATATATATATATATATATA
>CM074929.1:19797269-19815429 GCA_037576815.1 Pangasius larnaudii
ATATATAATTTTTAAAAAAAAATTTTCCACATGTTCGTTTTTTCACATGGAGTGCATGTTTTTTGTTTTTTTTCTTCAATTTTTTTTCAGATTTTTTATTTTTACACAATTATTTTTATTTCCATGTGTTCATTTTTCACGTGTTTGTGTTCACATAGGATATTTTTATAAAAGATACATTATTTTCAAATGTTGAATTTTCCCATGTGTTTTTATGCTTCACGTGATTTTTTTTTTTCAGATTTTTTAAATTTCTTTTCAGGTGTGATTTTTACGATTCATTTATTTTTAAGTGTTAACATTTCACATGTAGTGCATGCGTTTAGTTTTCACATTAGATTTTTTTTTATACATGATACATTTTCATGTTTTTGACAGTGTACGTGTTATTTTTCACGGGATTTGTTTTACATTTTATTTTATATTTATTTTCAGGTGTAATTTTTACATGATTCATTTATTTCCTCATGTAAATTTTTCCACATGCAATGTGTTTGCTTTTAGTTTAATTTTTATTTTTATTTCATGTGTGATATTTTTTTACACAATTCATTTATTTTCCTGTGTTAATGTTTCATATGTAGTGCATGTGTTTTTATGCTTCAGGTGTGATTTCCTTTTCAAATGTTTAATTTATTTTCAGGTGTGATAGGTTTACACATGATTGTTTAATGATTTTGTATTCACATAATTTTGCATTCATTTTCGCACTTTTACACTAAAATGTTTATCTTTCCAGCGTGTTGCATGCATTATTTTCACGTGTTAGTTTTACGTGTTCGTGATTCACTTATTTTCACGTTCATCTTTCGTCACACTGATCACAGCGATAACATTTCACACAATGTCATGTGTGTCATGTGCAGTTTAAGCACATAATACACTAATATACATATAAAAATACACTTTTTCACACATTACTCACTTAATCACACGCGAAACGTAGGAGATTTCTCCATAAAGGATGTGCAGAATGTCTCATTATTACATCTGAATGTCTTTTGTATCTATTCAGCTGTTGCCATTTTGCTGTATAGATGTTAATAAGGTGTATAAATGGCATAAAATCACAATGTTACAATATCCATAATACCCTGTTCAAAGATTTGATAGAAAAACATTTGCTATAAATCTCATAGCCCATGTTCTATGTTTGATTCTCAAATCAACTTTGCTCTGCAAATGCTGGTACTGACGTCATTGACACTTCGATCCGAATTCCTGCAGAACGGTGGCACCAAAATGGAACTGGAGCACTTTGACGAGCGTGACAGAGGTCAGAGGTCAAGGCGAGGGCTACCCCCGAGCCCAGCGCACAGTGCCCACTGCAGCCTGGGCCGCGCCCGCACACTCCAAGCGCTCAGCTCCGAGAAGAAAGCCAAGAAAGTGCGTTTCTACCGCAACGGTGACCGCCACTTCAAAGGCATCGTGTATGCCATCTCCCGGGACCGGTTCAGGTCGTTTGATGCGCTGCTGGCTGACCTCACACGCTCCCTGTGCGACAGCCTCAACCTTCCACATGGCGTTCGCACCTTATACACCATCGACGGGTCTGCCAGGATCACCAGCATGGAGCAGCTGGAGGAAGGTGAGCATGTCCGTAAGAAGAGTTTAGGTGAAAATTTCATGATTCGTAATGAAATCCTGAGTTTTTTTTTGTTTGTTTGTTTAAACTTGACGCGCTTCTCTT
Source organism: Pangasius larnaudii (assembly GCA_037576815.1). NCBI lineage: Eukaryota > Metazoa > Chordata > Actinopteri > Siluriformes > Pangasiidae > Pangasius > Pangasius larnaudii. The sequence continues at coordinate 19,798,960 of CM074929.1, forward strand.
GCTTCACCTCTATGCAAAGAGAGCGATGCAGCGGCGCTTTAGTACTTTCATCTCTCCAGCTCTGTCACCTCCTCAGCTGTACACTCTGCTCAAACAGATCAGCTTCCAAAACTTCAACTTTCATGCTAATCATCACGCTCGTAATCTACCGACAAGTCAACTAACCGAGCCGAGTTTCTACCCTCACTCAGCGTTGTATAGCTGCAGTGCATTCTGGGGCTTTGAGTCCAACATTTGCACCATCTCCACTATATATATACACCCATTAATATGACGTTGAACATCACTGGAAAATGAAGAGCGAAAAATGAAGCATTGTCTGAAACTTGTAATTTTGTTTCCTATTAAAAGGCATTGTAACTGTCCTAGAATTGTCATTACAGCACACATCCACTAACTTCTCATGGGAATAAAGAAAATACGGCACCAGCCAACAAACTAGCACCAGAAATTCAATATAGACATGAACATATTTAGGGTGGAGTTCCAGGGTGGAGATGTCCTTAAAGTAGAGATATAGAAATAATTTATGTTTGTTGTGAGCAAATGCTCTTAGTCTTGGTAGCATATGGCATCCATTTAGACAAACAGGATCCACTTATAACGTTTCATAAATATTTCATGGTATTTTACAGCCTTACACTGCTACTCCATTTCTGTATGCATAGCTGTATCATTGCTTACACAGACTTAAATCCAGGAAGCACACAAACGTCTGTCCTGAAGTGCAAATAGACGTGGTTGTGCTTTGATACTGAATAAGGAACAAGCTGCTTTGCATTTCTCTTGAGGATTGCAGTGAAATATTTAGGCCAGACATCCATTCATGTCCAGACCCACACCACTTTTATAGCCAAGGTGAATGTGAAAATGAGAGACATGGCAGTAATTCTGGTCTCAACAGAACAATTATCCTTGACTGAATGATTTCTAGTCATGTAGTCTGGTATTAATATTACAACACTTATGAACTGGCTCAAAGCACCTCAGATGAAATGTTATTTATTCTCAGTCTCTCTTATACCACAGCGGAGTTGAATTCTCGATTCATATTTGTTAGAAGGTGCCGATTCATTTTCTATAACAGCGGCTTTAAGGCAAATCACAGGTTTGTCTCAATGCACTCATTCTAATATGTTATCATTTCTATAGTAACAACTTACCTGGGGACTTCTATGAGAAATTCTTTACATAAACAGATTTTTAAAAAAAAATCAGATTAGTGTGTTATTGTTGATAGGGTGAAGTTTATTTAGCATTTTGTGGAAGGAGTCTCCAGTGCCAGTGCTTTGTCAGAGGTAACGGTGTAAAATTTTCAGACATTAGAAAGTCTTCAAGACAGAAGACTGTTTTTTTTTAAATTTGTTTGTTTTAACTTCAAGAGAGAATGTTCCACAACATTAAATGTAACTATAAAAGGATAAAAATACAATGCATAGTTCTTAAATTAATAAATAATAATTGTTAGCACTGGCAAATTGCTGTGATGTAAGAGCAAGGTATACTTCAGGGCATGCTATTATTTGGAAAGTAAATCAACTTCAGTGTAGTAACAGTAACTCCACGCCATGCCGTGCCATGTCACATCAACCTGTCGTTGATTCATTTTCCTATAACAGTACATCCCAAGTTTATTTAATGCACCTTTTGAGAAGCTTGCAGCAGTCTTTTCCCAATACTCTTTGCAATATTGAAAAGAACCAATCACAGTGGATATATCAGATGAGAGCCGTGAACAATACCACCCAACACCGTTGAAAAGGAAAATATTCAAATGTGTCTTAAAGCGTATTATGGTCATTTTTTTTCATTAAATAAACCCTTTAATAGAGTAGAATTAATGATGGAACTTACTTGGACCGAAAAATAGCTGATTAAACTGATGCATATCCTGCACTCTTGTTCCATCGAGCACCCTAAAACAATCTTCAGCTGGTCTCTTTTGGAGAACGTATGCACAGTATAACCATAGGATAGAACAGATGATAGAACAGATCACGATCCTGAACGTTAGAGCCCTTGGGGAAGCTAGAAACCCTTAACTATAATGTCTGATGTAATGTATATGAAGACACATTTGATATGGAGCTACTGCATACACTCTTAGTTAAAGCTAGAACCATTAAGGGTGTTCTGGTTTTCTCTTTGGGGGGAATCCTTGATGTTTGTATGTAAGAGTAAAAAGGAGTTCCAATTAAGGTTCCATTTATGAAGTTAAGGGCTCTTGACTATCCAAGGAACTCTTGAAGAACCCAAGAGTGTTGACTATAAGTAGTTCATTTGTCTTTGTAAATGCGAATAATTTCTAGTTCAAGAACTGACATTTGGAGATTCAAGAGAAGTCTCTTAAACTTAAAAAAAATAATGAATGAATCATGAATCATCATTTTAAGCAGATTTCAACTTGTGCAAACATTTCGACTCGCCAACATGTTGCTGTTTGCGTTTCAGGTGAGAGCTACGTATGTGGATCAATAGAACCTTTTAAGAAGCTGGACTACACCAAGAACGTCAATCCCAACTGGTCGGTCAACGTGAAGACCGGCGCTTCTCCTCAGATGCCCACCTCACTGGCCAGTGCCAAAGCCTGCTCACTGGACACCAAGGAAAGCAAAGACTTTATCCGACCCAAGCTGGTGACCATCATCCGAAGCGGCGTGAAGCCTCGCAAAGCCGTCCGCATTCTCCTCAACAAGAAGACGGCACACACTTTCGAGCAGGTTCTCAGCGACGTCACGGAAGCCATCAAGCTCGACACAGGAGCCGTCAAGAGGCTCTACACAGTGGATGGCAAACTGGTAGGTGCTCCTATGGAGTTCGATCACATCTGCTGAAATTGTGATGTTTTTAAAATCACTGACATTTCAATTCAATTTGTATAGCACTTTTAAATGATCAAAAAAAAAGCAGCTTTACAGAAAATCAGGAGCAGTATTAATTCCAGAGCCAGTGTTTAGCAGTTTGATGTAGCCACAATATTTATCGCTACAATTTATGTTTTGATCTTCTGAGACGTTGCTTATCTCGAAGACAGATTTTTAAAATTATGAATGAAATATCGAATTAACTTAACCTGATTTAGTCAGTAGCCTATGAGTATCAGTTTTATTAGAGAACGCATGAAAAAAAGTGACAATATTTTATCAATTCGACAAATGAAAATAAAATTTATAATTCAATTAGAAATGTGATAAATTGGATTATAATGTGCACACTAAGTTTTCATGAGCTTCATTCAGTGTCTCATGGCTTCTTTACATTGTGCCCAAGAGTAATTTTTGGCACGCAATAAAATAAATCAAATAAATGGTGGGTCATTTTCTATTTTGTAACCTTCTGGATAATGAGGGTGAAAACCCTGTTAAATTAAACCAAATTTTGCAGTGATTGTGATAATTAATGCAATAAATAATGCAGCAATACTGTATATTGGCAATATACTAGACTCCTATTGGATTAGTCTAGTTCACCATCTTCTCATTCATACATCATCACATTAATCTTTATTTTTGTGAATTTTTTTTTCTGGGATTAAAAGTGCTTGGATGTGTGTTGCAAGGATAAAGTCTGAATACAGATAACTTTTCTTACATAAATATTGACATGACTTTTGGACTTAAGTCATCAACTCTGTATATGCCCCATTGTGAATGAGTTCTGGTATGAGCACAGGACAGTCTTAATGATTATAGCAGCAGCTCTTGGGAAGAAATCTACAGTATCCTGGTGAAACTGTCTACTGAAGCAAGGGTACATAGACTTTTGTATCTTTGATGGACTATGCATATATCAATGGTATCGATTTTAAAATATTATATCTAAAAATCCAGTGTTTTTCCTGCCAGCGAGTATGCTAGTGGGCATGTTGTACATATTATACAACTCCTTTTCTTTCCAAAATGTTTCCCTGAGTGCACACCACAATTACCAAAGCTGTTACATGTACACTAATAATCGAATCATTTTAGCAGTTGTTCAACTCGTCATGTACAGTAAAATGGTATTTGATTTAAAGAGAATCTGACTGGAAGACTGGAATATATAACATTAATTTACTAGTTTGTTATCTATGCAAGTACAGGACACCATACACACTTGCACCACCACCACCACCAACAAAAATTACTGATATGCAAGTGTAGACCAGGGGATTTCTTGTTATTACATAAGTGCATGTAGCTGCATTAATCAAATTATTGATAAAAAAAAACAACCTGATTTGATTTTCCTTCCATAAGCCTGTGTATAGATAGAAAAAAAAAAACCCTGCTGGTTCTCAGATTCTCCAGTTTAGCAGTCTAGTCTTGCTCAAAAGAACTCCAGAGGAAGTCCTCTTACCTTCATCCTCCTGCTATGCATTTTAGATCCGTGGCCTGGTTTCTCGGAGGTGAATCTATTCGTGCGTCATTAGCAGTCCAAACAGGTCACGATGTTCCCCTCCCACACGGCCATACAGGACTCAGCCGGTGTCCTCGGTTCCTCCTGTTCTCCTCAAAGTGTCCTGCTTTTCTCTGGCCATGTGGGAGATCTTCCACACAGCCCTATTTAGCAGCAGAGGTTTATTTCTCTGTGTGAAACGCACAAGAATACATTTTTGAAGAACTTTATGGCCATTAGAGTGTTTTGGGAGAAGATTTAACAAACAGATGTAGGCTATGTTAAGAATTGGAGCATTCAAAGTGGCTGTTGTATTTTAATCACGATCTTCTTAACTCACATTGGATATGGATGTGAGTGATGAATGGTGAGCTGTTGAGAGAAGAGAAGGAGACGAGACGAGGAGAGGAGGTCAGCCAGAGGATGGCAGCCATATTGCCAACTCGGACTGGCAGCCTGACCTTTTCTCCACAGGAGCAGGAGCTTCCATCACCACAGGCTCTGTAGCTCATCACACACACACACACACACACACCCTCTCATCTCCTCTTTTCAACACACCCCACAGAGCTCTCGCCTCCTCATATTTATTTAGACTAATAGAGTTTCTCTCAGCAGATAGGACTAATATTTAAACAATATTGCTTTTCTATATTTCAAGTTTTGTGATTTTTAGGATTTCTGCATAATTTAAGAGGATTTATGTTTGAGGGGCGAAGAGAGAATGAAAAAGAGTGATGATCCTGTAAGATTTGACACTTAAAAGAATCCGGATTAGGGCTGTTTGTGGGGGCCATTATGACCCCGAAATTATTTTCCAAAAACAATGTTTTATTCGTCTACTGAAATTTGCACAGTGATTACAATTTTTTTTATTTATTATAGAATGACATCATACTTTTTTCAACTATTTATAGGTACATTTAATGGTATTGAATGTCCCTGAAACAAGTTAGTGCCTGTTATTATGTACATTATAGCAGCTATAAACTCTTATTCCTCCACCAGCTTCTCTTTCCTCTTTTCTTAAGTGGGCATTGGTGGCTCAACAGTTAAGGCTCTTAGTTACTAATCAGAAAGTCAGAGATTCAAACCTCAGCACCACCAAGCTGCCACTGTTGGGCCCTTGAGCAAGGCCCTTAACCCACTGTGCTCCAGGGACACTATCATGGCTAACCTGCGCTCTGACCCAAGCTTCCTAACAAGCTGGAATATGCAAAGGAAGAATTTCAAATAGCTGTAATATTTGTGACAAAGTCTTTTTCTTCTTAAATTATAAGAAATAAGACAAAAAAATACTCCTTGTCATGTTACCAAAAAGCTATTTTTTGTTAGATTATGTGGAGCATCTACTATACAAGTCTTGGCATAAGTTACTATAGAAACAATAACATAGTAGAATGAGCGCATTAATATACAGTAAACCTGTGATTTGCCTTGCAGAGGTAACTACTGTTGGAGTTGCTGTTATAGAAAATGAATCAACAGACCAGATCAGATTCAAGAATTTACCGGTGCTGTTAAATAAAATTTTCATAAGGTAAATACTCCACACTCACATTGATTGAAATTTCAGAATCTATTAATCTGTGAAATATGCAAATTGGAACCTTACCATGTCCTCCTGCCACCCCATGTATGTTGCTCGTTAACAAATACAAGCTAAGCTAGCTACATTTTCATTGTCATATTCTGAGTGATTTATTTAACAGCAGCCAAACCCATTAAAATGTAAACATAACTATGTTTATTTGAATGATTACTAACTAATTATTACTAACATTAGCTAAAGTTAGCCAACTAGCCAGCTTAACACACGTTCTATAGTTTCTGATTACATCCTCATTCTCCAGTAATTGGCATCTTGGACATGTTGGCTTGAACCTATTAGTAAAGATTACACAGTTCATATTCATATTCTCGTTACAAAATCAGTGTTTTAAAAGCACTAATGTGAATTCAGTGCCACGTATACAAATTAGACCCAAATACTGGTCTGTAAAATGAAAATTAGCCATGCACATTTTTATTTCAGGGCTGTTTTAAGTTAGATCAAACAATAACGAAAACCTTTTACGTTAGCTAAAGCCAGGTTTAAACAGCGCGATTCCAGCAGTCTTTTAAGATTATTAACTTTCAGCCAATAAAATCTTGTCTTAATTCTAACAGACTGTGACTTAATGTGTTCTCCATGCTAGATTATATGATGAACATCCTCTAACGATAGACCTGCGATTAAAGAAAATTACTACGTTGTGACGTACGTAATCAATTACGTAATCAGTTTGCAGAAAAACGGACTCACATAAGCACAAACATTGTAAATCAGTTTTAGCTAACAGGAACATTTTTCTGTCCATTAGCATGTTTTGTTTATATTTTGCCATTGCTACTACTGTATTTGTAGCTGTGCCGCAAGTTTCACGTAATCCAGTGCCGTCTTCCTATTGGTGGATTTTAGATGAGTGTTGTAGCAGCATTTACACACTGAGATTGTAATAAAAGCACTTCTGATACGGTCAGAACTTTGTCTTTGGTTGTAATGGCACTAAATTGGACGTCGGTGAGCGTGTTATATTATGCGTTCTAAAACCACTGATTTCAAGCCAAGCCTAAATGTCACTTTTTTTTTGTCTGCAACAGCAAAATCGGGCTGAAAGATTTTAAAAACATTAAAATTAGTGACAGATTTAAGAACTTTTGTGTTCCACAATGTTCAATCTGTTTTTCAGTGTTTGAGAACATTTTTGCCAAAATTCTGTTCCTGCAGCATCCATTTGAAATAATTATTTTAACAATAATTATGTGCGAGTTTTGTATGCGATGGCAAAATATCAGAAATTGTACAGATACAGTGTAAATTCGGTTTATAATTATTTACATTTTTTTAAGAACATTTGAGTGATGGAATGTTTTTTTTTTTTTGGTGTTCTGAGAACATTTTTACTAAAATACTAAAATATAAATGCACTATTTTCTAGTTATAAATCAATAACACAGCTAACATTCTGAAAAACATTTTTCATCGAAGTGGAAACTCTGAGCTCCCTGGCATTATAAAACATTTTCTTTTTTTTTTTTTTAAATTTACACCGTGACCTTCCTCGAACCTGCCGTGTACATTCCTGAATGTTCTGATCACGTTCTCTGCTAGCTGGGATTGCAATTGTAATTAGCAGCTTTTGGGACATACCAATGGTGTGGGTTCAGAGACAGAGTTGTAGTAAGACATCCTAGAAAGAGAAAAAAATTATCCTAATGTGTAAAAACCCGCCCTTTTTAACCTTCACTCGCATATGAATAGCTCCTATATAGCTCCTTTTTTTGAACCCGTCTGTCAGTTTCTATGACAATGAGGTTACTGGAGGTGGTTGCTAGGAAACAGGCTGTACTGCAGAGGGGGTGCACTGAGTGATGCTATCACATGACTGCTGCTTAAAGGTGTAAAGCCACTTCTCTGTATCACACTGTGGCTCAGTGCATGGTCATCATGCAGCGGGAATACATGTGCATTATTACCTCTGAATGCATTATTTGATTCAGATATACAGCTGTGCAGATTCTCTAGGAACATGTAGGTAATAAATGCGAATGGGTGGATACGTTAGTCTTAAAATATTTTGTCCCGTAATTTTACACTGGAGCAGGACACAGCGGTGCATCTCTTCTGGGATTCTGTGGTACTGAAGCCAAACTTTGCTGCCGTAGGACGTTTTCACTGACGTTGGTTAGCATTAAAATCATCACAGTGATGTAAAAATGTTGGCTTTATGATCTCATATCCAAGCAGCAGAATTCTCCATGCTAGAGTATTAGATTTGACAGAGGAAATTGACCTGTAAGATAAAATGGACGATGAGAAACTAATGTTTGGAAATCTAAAATGTTTTGGTACTGAATCAATAATGTACAAGTCATAAAATAAAAATCTATAACAAAGTTTGTACTAAAAAAAAAATAGGGTGCCTAAGACTTTTGCACAGTACTGTATACACACACACACACACACACACACACACACACACACACACGTCTAAAAAATACATGCCAAAAAATAGATTTCCAGACATTTACCAGAAATATTTAATTAAAAAAATAATAATAATAAAAATGTAATACAAAAGTGAATATATAATATAATATAAAATGCACAATTTATAATAAATTTATAAAATAAATAATACACAATAAATAATTAATAATATTTAAATTGGGTAGTTTGTAATATTAAGAAATAGACCTTTTTTTTTTTTTAAAATAGATGAAACCATCACTAAACCTGTCTGGAACCTACAGCAGTGTCACAGCCAAAGTCTGTAGAAGAACTGAGACAAATCTTTTCTAAATAAAACTGCATAATATTGTGCCTGATAGAACAGATACAGTTTTAAAGGCAAAAATGTGGTCACACCAAGTATCTGTTTAATTTAGTTTTTTTTACTATTTACTTTATGGTTTTCTTACATTGTTTCTGGAAACCTGTTAGCGTTACAGCTTCAGTTTCAAGACATACAGTACGCGCAATTTTGCATTTGCGACCTCTTCTGAGCCGAGTTTCATTTTTCAGCTGTATATAACTGAGAACAAGCAGCTCTAGTCAACCATTCAGAGGAGTTTCTTTATCCTTTTCTAACTGCAGTCATTTAACTCCGAAGTTTCTTTAGACATTGGATCAAATGAAGCACTGAATGGCGTTAGAGGCTCATTAATGATGAATAGCCATTTCTAGGCAGTATTCTCATCCACTGTTTGATTTGAGCACAAAAATGATGACTCAGTGCACTCTGAGCTTAATGGGTAAGTGCTTGTGGTGGATGTGTTCACAGTACTTGTGTACAGCTTCTACAACTTTGCAGCTAAGGCGGCTGGATTTCCTCCACCTCTCTCTGTCTGTCTGGCTCTCTGGGTTAAAAAGGAGTTCCTTTGGATGTGTTCCTGAGAGCTTTGGATGTGGATGCTTATGAGATATGTATGACTGTTAGAATGACAGGCAGCTTTGATGGGGATAAATATCAGAACCCCTGACAGTGAACGTCTTGGAATTTCAGAGCAGAGTCTGTTAGCCCTGGGAGTTTGGTTCCTTTAGTCATGTGTAGAAGCCATGTGTGGTCCAGCTGAAACCGTGAAGTGCATTTTGTTTTGCTGGGCAGCTAGGAATTAAAAATAAATACATACATACATACATACATACATACATACATACATACATACATACATACATACATACATACATAAATAAATAAATAAATAAATAATAAAAGTAATAGCTCAGGCACATAGCCCCAGGGTTACTGATTTGAGCTCCTCTCATTGTGGCTGTTATGAATATCAAAGCTAAACAATGGTTTAGCTACTAAGAAGCCAATTGATTCAAATAGCTTCACTGCTTGTGGCATGAAGAGACATGATCATCAAATCAATGCTAATCAGTCATGCTAATCAATAATGCCATTTGTTGCCAACTCTTATTATTATTATTATTATTTAGTTAATTAATTAATTTATTTTTAAATTATTATATATTTAAATTATCAGTTGTCATTTTATTAGTTTTATTATCAGTTGTCAATTATTAGTTGTTGCAGAGACAGATCCAGAGAAGGGCAATCATTATTATTATTATTATTATTATTATTATTATTAATAATAATAATAATAATAATAATAATAATAATAATAATAATAATAATAATAAAGTTGTAGTAAAAAGGCATGTTGTGGACTGTGGATAAAATGGGATGCCTTTTTTTGGAAGGCATGGAGCAAAGAGGAAAAAAAAACACATTACACTTTACAATTATTACAATTATTGATAAGTATCAAGCAGAAACTAAAATAACAGCAATTAAACGACTAATCCACAATTTAAATAAACATTAATATGAACACAGCTACGTCAGAGTTATGTACTGTAAAGCTTTTGAACACCCTGTGTTTACCCGTTTGATAAAACCTGAAGAGGTTTAGGGTTAAATCCTCTAGAATTAAAACATCTAAGAAATAGGTATAAGTGAAATGAGAACTGTTTGTTCGGGGGGAAAAAATCCAGATTTAACTGGAAACTGCACGTTCTTTTAATAAAGCACTCATATAGAGTCCCATTAGAAGAGAGAGGACGATGAAAAAGCTTTAGGTGTTTGATAGAACAGTTGATTCATTGTTTCTGTATTTATTTGCAGACAAAAACCTCCAGAAATGTTTGACACTTTGGTGGTGTAGTTTTTAATCTCCCATTTTGCAAGTGACATAATATTTATGAATATCCATTGTGTGAAACGAATCTGTGATGGTTACACCTTCACTCAGAAAAAGCCCAGAACTGATTGTGTGCAGACTTGTGTGTTTGGTCCAAGTGTGAAAAACTCCCTTACACTGTTCTGTTCTCAAAACTGCACTGATTGTAATATAAGGGCTTGACTGAACTGGCAGTCTGAATATATATAGTAAAAGTGTATTTTGTGTGTGTGTGTGTGTGTGTGTGTGTGTGTGTGTGTTTTAGAGCTTCTGAATGAGCTTGGTTCAATGAAAAGCTTTGCTTGGGGCACTTTCTGCTCACTGGGAGAGTTACAGCAGAGTAAATGCACGCTGTCGGTCTGTGTAATGACTCAATGGCCCGTGAATGAGCCAAATGCTGGGCAGGCCGAGCTCCTGGCTCTGGCTCTTGTGCACAGTATGTTTGTTGATGACTCTGGACATTTACATGAATGATTCTCTCCTTCATTTCCTTTTAACTAGGGACAGCTGCTGCATTTGCTGCATCCAGATTGCACTCTTAATGTAATACAGAGCCAGTGTCTATGTCTAAGTGGGACTCTAAGCTTCCAGTCTGTCAGAGCCGATTGAACAGCTGAGATCCAGTTATTCAGAGTGACCTTAACTCTGACATTGACTGTGCTTTGGGCTGGGTTCTGTTTATTTTTATCTTTGATTACACATCATGCCAAAATGATCTTGGTAACTCAGGCAAAAAAAAGGCGGATTACAGAGCTGGGTGCTATTTAAAAATTTCATCATTGTATACAAGTTTTTCCAAAGATTCTCTCTCTCTCTTTCTTACTTAAGAAATATGACTTAAGCAAGAGTGAGGTTATACTGAATATCGGCACAGCTGTGATTCGGCCGTAAGCACGAGGCTGCAGGGCGAGATGGCTAATAGCATCATTACTGTGACATTTCAGACACAATATGGCCAAATGTTTTGTTTATTTTTGCTCCGCTAGTGGAAATAGATCCCGAAGACTAGGACTAGACAGAACACTTTATACTACGTCGGCTAGCTGATTAGCTAGCTCACATTGATTTGTACATTCCCGTTAAAGGTGCTTGCGGTAAAATTGACGTCCCATTTTCCTTTTCATCTTCGTTTGACGTGCTTTCACATTTTAAGTCAAAACTTATATTCCTGAAAAGCATCCTTTGCCATGGCCACTGATGTCGCTAGCGTTACTGTAGTAACCGTTTCGAACTGGGAAGTGGAAATTTACACGGTGAACACAGACGAGCAGAATGATCGTGATCGCACAGTGAAATGTCCCAGTGCAGTTATAGGAAATATAAGCCCTCTTGGAACGCTGCTCAACCAATCAAATTAGTGGACTGGAACGAACTGTTGTACAAGTCTACCTTATAAACCCTAATATGATGTTATTGAAATTTTAACGCAATTTATTGTTAACCCTTCTTAAATAGTATTTTCTTGCAGTTTACATACACTCTCCATTAGAGTTGCTGCTTTCCTTTTCCCATCTACCATGTTAACGCAGATTTATTTCCATTTGCCATTCCTTCAGCTATACTTGCTTAAAACTCTAGCCATATAGTGGTTAGTAGCTAAATACTTTAAACACACTTCCTGTAGGTTTGCAGGAGTCACCTCTTTTTAGTAAGCAGGCACCATCTATCTGGATTCAATTCGTGCTGCTGAAAAAATCTCCGCAGAGCTCAGAGCAGATTGGCGTGAGCTGTTTGAGATGCGCGTGTATGATGATCGAGCCATACCCCTTCGCTGCGGTACCTCGCCTGCTCCTCCTCTGACTCAGCTGTAAATCCATGTGAAGGAGTGTGGAATATGGCTGTACATCACTGGTGACAAGGATTTTAGGGCTATATGTCAGTCCAATGTGCCAATTTGTTTTTCTAGCCTTGCTTTAGATCAATTTTAAATCTACACTTTGCTGAACAGTGTTCTATTAGTCTAAAATGTTGATGTTGTATGTTGAGATATTGGCTTGCATATGCAGAAATAGAGTGCAGAAGTCATTGTGTAGCAGTACAGGGGCGAACTTTGACTTCTGGAAACTTGTAGCTGTGTAAATTGGACTATTTCATTAGTAAGGATGTGTCATGCTCATATAGAAGCCTTCAGTTGTCATCTGTAGGAAATGAGATACATATTTAATTTCTGACCAGAATAGTGATACTGATGGTGTATCAACAGTAAATGAAGTAAATCACGAGATAAATGTGTGCGATAAGGAACATCTGCAATATGTGAAGATGTCATTAAATTAATCATTACATTTTTTTTTGCACCATTTTAACCCAATGTGGCCATTTGCCGATCCTCACCCACTAGCTAGGATGAAGGCTAACACGCGCTTTCACGAGACATGTCAAGGCACAGACTTTTTCTCCCCCCTTCATATCGCTGACCATGCTGCGTCACAGAGGAAAGCGCTATCAACCCTCTTCCACATACATGAGCTCACAGACACCCAGGATTGACTAGTGTCGACCAAGATATTGGTCCCAACCATGCTAGATGTTCTGAATACAAATCTGTTTTAAGAGGTAATATTAAAAAGGTCTTTAGATTTATGGTGCTGTCTGATATCTGCACTTTATTCCACATATAGTCCATACTTTTCTGCAATCTATCTTTTATATCCTTTATATTACATTTAGATTTTTCTATTTCCGCTTCTATGCAAGTAAATTGTTTTTAAGTCACCTGACCGTCGTCAAAAAGCATTGCACTTACTGTACTGTGTATGGTTGTGTGTGTAACCAATACAAATTTTAATTTGAATTTTAAAAAACAAAAACAAAATGACAATGAAAAACATTGACTTTAGGATCTGTTCAGTTCTGCGAATGAATGTCACTTACAGGAACATTTGTAACTTTGTTTCTAAAGGATAATGTCGTCAGTCTTGTTTACTCATGTTTGGAAGTGTAGCAAAACAGAACAAGTTCAGTGATAATGGACTTTTATTCTAAAACCATTTCGATTATACAGAGAAAATCCCATTTGCTGCACTTTTCTGTACTGATGAATACATAGCGTGTTTTATTGTATAGCCGGTCCATTTAATTCCATATAAGAGCATTATTTATTAAAATTCTGCAGTATGAACCGTTTTTTTTGTTGACCTTTATAGTTAATTCAGGATGGATATGGATGGTTCACTAATATATGGTTAATTAATGGTTAGCAAAACCCTACAGAATGCACTTGTGCTTCTCATTAAGACTTTTTCTTTCAAATGTTTCCTAAATCAGCGTTCGTGCATATTCAGTGTCAGGGTTGGACCCCTGTATAGGCAGATTTGGATTCAGCACCATGCACAGATCATTGTTTATAGTAAATATGGACGGTGTTGCTCAGACGGTGAGTGTTGAGAATAAGTAGGATGAGTCTGGTGTGTGTAGACAGCGTAGATCGATGCTCCAGGGGACAGCAGTGGGACAACCGAGTCTGGGCTGATGCTGTGTCTCTGATCCGGCAGTAAGTGGAAATCAATAGTCACATCGTCTTTCTGTTCTCCGTCCAGTGTGCCTTCTCTGCCCTTCGCTTATGTAACCTTATGTAACTTCGCTTATGTTTAATGCATATTAACACACTGCAAAAATGACAAGTGAAAATATCTTTATTATAGTAATATTTATCCAGTAGGTCATATTATAAGATTACAGTAAACCAAATACAAGATTATTAAACCTGTTTCTAAACAATTGTTACTTATTTCAAGCTTGGGAAAAAAAAAAAAAAAAAGTTTTGTTCTGTTAGTAGATAATTTTGCTCATTTTAAGAAAAAAAAAATGATTTGCTAATAGGTTAAGCAAATTGAATGCTTATACTCCTGTACTGAACAACCTTTTACAAGCAAAGCATCGTAACCACCGAGATACCACTGTTCAAATGATTATAACTCACTCCGCCCAGGGTAGCAGAATATCTGCAGGACAAAGTCTGAAGAATTTTGAGTTAGAATTGACTCGGATGATAAGAGATCCAAATATATAGTGGGGTCCAAAAGTCACTAATGAAAATGCTTCTGTTATGCTTTTTTTTTTTTTTTTTGCTTTAAAGACAGTGTGCACTTGAGCTGCCACAAGTTCACTCGACTCCACAAGTTTGTGCAAAACCTTATGATCCATTTTAGATCAAATCCATCAGGGGGTTTCAGCTGAACACATGCTTCAGTAGAAGAGATTAGACATGAGGTAAATCTGAGCTTCTGTACAAAGCAGTTAACATGGTCAATATCACACATTTGCTCACATTTAAATAAGAACTCAAATGGAGATTTCAAATCCGAATATTAATCTTTAAAACTAATTTCATATTTCAGATTATTATATTGAACATTTACTTTTTATTTTAAAATATTTCATAGTTATAAAACCTTCTGTTTATTTCCAATTTTGTATGAAATAAATCCCAGATTTTCAATGTGGTCTCTACTGTATAGGTTTGGAAAATTTTATACTAAAGATTTATTCTGTAATATATATATATTATATATATATATATTTATGTACAAATAAGTATTACTGAGCTACATAAGCTTCTTTTAGTTGTTAAATGACATTCGATTTGTACCGAAGCCTCAAGGCTAAAGAAACAAACTTCAGACAAGCGAGTGTCTGATCACTGCCATTTCTGAAAACAGAATCCTGTTCTAGTTTTAAATGTGTTAATCAAAAAATAAATAAATAAATAAATAAATTCTCTGTGGTAATGCTTTCCATGAATAATGCTTTTTTTTTTTTTTTTTTTAAAGAACAATTCCTGCAAGAGCTCAAAATGTGCCAGAAGGAGTCTAAATACAGAAAGATTTGCATTTTGGGGCAGTTAAAAAGTTTCACAAGAGTGAAGTTCTGCCCTACTTTCTCCTGTTTGATTTATTTATTTTATTGTTGATGTGGGGGAAAAGGGACCCACTCGAACAATTTCAACTGAATGTTTGCATTTGTGATTACCGTCAATGAAAATTCATTTGTTTTTGGTTTCTAATCCCTGATTGGCCATTTATCTAATGTTGCATTTACATTTTTTGTTGTTTTTGTTATTTTTTCTTATTTCTTTTTTTGAAAATTTGCTTGCTTAAGTGCTTCCATCAAAATTTGGAAACCTAATTATGTATTGCAGAGATTCAAATACATAGTCACCCAAATCAGTTTTAAAGATTAATATTCGGATTTGAACTCTCCATCTTGACATACATGACTTATGTAATGTATTTAATTCTGTTCTGACTGAATGGCTACATTAATCTACATTATCTAGGCAAAAAAAGAGAGGAAAAATAAGTTACTTCATGGCCAACTAAGTTCTGGTAAAATAAATATCTAGTGGAACAAAGTGGATTAGGATCCAGAAGTCTCCCAGGATGGCTCTGTATTCCTGCTTCAGTGCTTCTGCATTTGAAAGTATTTGAGCTGAAAGACAGGAAGCGACGCTGCAGGAGCGCCACATGATCTCTGCTGCCTTTCTGCTGCTCATCAGTGCAATTAGAAGCACTTCAGAGAAGCTCAAAAATCTGTCAGTGTCTGTAATGCGTTACACAGCACACAGATACGATCAGTACTGAATACAGAGGAACTGAGAAAAATAAGTGTATGCTTTGAGAGGATAAAAGCAGGAATGCAAGACTTGAGTCCAGTCTCCAGGGCCCGTATTCACAAAGCTTCTTAGAATTCCCTCAGAGAGCTCCTGTCTGAGCCTAAAAAGTCCTAGGAGTCCTGGACTAAAAGTGATTTAGGAAACTTCTCAGAGCAACTCTGAGTAAGAAAAGTACAAAAACCTTTATCTTAGTGAGGAGGTGTGGTTGACCCCGTTGCTAGGGATGACGCAGCAATTCAAGGACT
>CM074929.1:19831853-19847619 GCA_037576815.1 Pangasius larnaudii
ACATTTTACATAAAATCAATTAATATAAGGGTTTATTGCTTTCCAGCATAGTTTTTGATGAATTAATGCTGAAGCAAATTTTTTTTATTCAACATCTTAATGTAAAATGTTACCATTGATATTTTATCATAGATAAATAAAAACCGTTCTAGTTTTACAATATTGAATGACCATATATTGTAGCTCATGATACATATGAAGTTTGAAAAAACTATATACAGTATATAGTGTATCATGAGTGTACATGAAAAAAAAAAAGTTTGCACCCACCCTTGGGTTATGGGTGAAGACGGGGAGAAAAAAACCTAAATTGTATATTGTGACAAGATAAATACTTTCAAAATACATCAAACTTTTGCAATAATTCAACATTCTAGACCATATTTGGAGAATTATAACATATGTAAGGAAGAGTTTGGTATTATGATACCCAATTGCTTCTGATTTATACATTTGAACGCAAAAACTTGCACACCCTTAGGACAACATAAAGCGATACAATTTTTCATTTTCTCCTAAGGGTGTGCAACATTTTGCACTCCAGTATACTCGAATGCTCCTACACAAGCTGGTCTATGATTGACAGTTGAAATGCGATGTGTTGTAGCTGAGGTGGTGGAGGAAGGCCCTCAGGTTCCTGCCTCTATAGCCGAGAGGTACAAGGTGGGAAGGATGCTTGGAGATGGCAACTTCGCAGTGGTGAGGGAGTGTGTGGAGAGGTCCACGGGTCGAGAGTACGCACTCAAAATCATCAACAAGGGCAAATGCAGAGGCAAGGTGAGATACGGAGACTGTGTTTTTTATTTTACCATTATCAGTGCCATCATATTCATTGACACTAATCGAAACTCAATAATTCAATAATAACCCTATTAATAAAGTCAGCTTTTTTTTTTTTAAAAAAAAATTGGTTTTCTGAGTGGAATGCTCAGAAATTTGACAAAAAATTAATGGCTCCAATGTATAGGCAAAATATTATTACACATATTTAATAAACCTGATGTTGAATAGTTGAATTATGTTCATAAAGTTGAGGGCAGGAATAAATAATTTGAGAACCTCTGATATAAGAGAGATAACCTAGTGATCTGGAGCTATCAGGCCCAGCATGCTTATGCTTTTATTATATATAATCTGTAGGGTGTACAGATTGGGACCTCTGGTGTTCAAACAGTGCAATTGCATTAGATGCATAATTAATAGAAAGTTGATGATGCAAATTTTACATTTTCACAATGCATATAGTCAAATTTTTGCATCACAATGCATGGTTACACCCCTACTAGGCAGTTGAATGATTAATAGTGGTCATGAATGCATGTTGTATGTGAACAGGAACATATGATTCAGAATGAGGTGTCCATTTTGAGGAGGGTGAAACACCCCAACATAGTCCTGCTGATCGAAGAGATGGACACCTACAGTGAACTCTACCTGGTCATGGAGCTGGTCAAGGTAACATTACTTTCATATTTGGAACTGTATTTCAAGAAGTTTGAAATACAATGTACCTTTTAACAAGAAAACTGAATATGTATTAAAGTAAAGCGTTTAATAACGCTGTATGTCTCCAGACCCAGCAATGTCCCCAGTTCTTCCTGCCATAAATGGGTGGATGGGATGGGGAGGTCTGAGGCACATAGCAGTGGTTCTAATTTGCATATCAACGTATATTCATTCCATCCTTACATTTGTTGTGAGATAAAATGTCAATATTTCTAGGCCATTAGAACACGTATTAAAGAAAACAGTTTAATAGGTTTCGTTTCCGTGGGTTAAATTGATTATTTGAAGGTCATGTGGACCTCTGTCTCTTTTTGTAGATCATGTAGATCGTGTTTGTTTTGTGTATACCTGCAGGGTGGCGACCTGTTTGATGCCATCACATCCACAAATAAGTACACTGAGCGGGACGCCAGTGGGATGCTGTACAACCTGGCCAGCGCCATCAAATACCTGCACAGCCTGAACGTAGTGCACAGAGACATCAAACCCGAGAACCTGCTGGTACACATTTCACTTTTAGTAATGATTTAATCTCTGTAATCGAATTCACATGATTTTCAGCCAGGACATGTTTGCTACAAACCTAAGGTAGCTAAGCATGTAAAGGGATATCTCCCTCATCCAAAATATTTCCTGCGGACGTTATGACAGTTCCACTTTTAACTTCAGTTTTGTACAAAAGTAAAATTGTTAACTCATTAAAATTGCCAGACTTCTTGTTGTGTTCAGACTTTCCTGTTAACCTTTCTGTTAACTAACTGAAAAAAAAAGCACACATGGTCAAGGTATTTTTGCTAATGTTTAAACCATGGCTAAGTTTAAAGCCATTTCTGTAATAATTTTGCCAATTTTGTTTTCCCTTAATATGATATGGCAAGGTTTAGGATGATGAAGTGAATAACAAGAAGAAACTGAAATGGGTTAAAGCACCGCTTGATAATGTCATTTGAAACAAGTGTAGAGATTTGGGTGTTTTGGGTGAGGCAGACTTCCATTACTTGTTAGCCTTGTAGCTTTGGTGCAAAACTAAAAATGTAAAAATCACACATGTTGATGGTCTACATTTACGGTGAGCAAAAAGTTACTGTTCCTACTGTTACAGTGCTGTTACTGATGCTGTAGGGTTTGTAGTATTACTGCAGTGCGAAAACATTAGAACTTGCACTAAGACACACACAGAGGGAGGGTGAGAGAGAGAGAGATCATAGTATCAGGGAGGCTGCTAAATCAAGCCTTCCGATTTAGCTCATCCATTCACCCACTCCACTGATAACAGCTAAAAACTACTGTTAGGCAAATAGTGAAGCAGTGTGTATGTGTTTGTGTGTGTGTGTGTGTGTGTGTCTAAGGTCTATGAGCACCAGGATGGCAGCAAGTCTCTGAAGCTGGGGGATTTTGGCTTGGCCACGGTGGTAGATGGCCCTCTGTACACCGTGTGTGGCACCCCGACATACGTGGCTCCAGAAATCATTGCAGAGACAGGGTGAGTCACCGCTGCGCCCCGCCCTTCTCCATCAGCATTACATAACACACAGTTCCTGTGCATTACCAATACTGTGCACTTTAACCTGACTGATGTGGTTTCTCTCTGATAGTTATGGCCTGAAGGTGGACATCTGGGCAGCTGGTGTTATTACATACATCCTGCTCTGTGGCTTTCCTCCTTTCCGTGGGTATGTAGTGCAAGTCATGAACGCAGAAGCAAAGAAATCCATTAAGGTGGACATTCTTATTAAACCCTAGATGCATTTAACAGTCTTACAGGTCAATTTGTAAGCATGTTCTCTGAATACATACTGTATACACACACACACATGTATTTACAGAGCAGGACTAAAGATATAATGTAAATATAAACGTCTACTGTGGTGTTTAGCTCCCCCTGGTGGTGAAGTATCACAATGACGACTTTATTTCTTATAAGATTAAAATAAACCAAATATATGATTACTAAACCTATTTCTACATGTTTCTACCAATTTCAAGCTTGAATCTAGAAATAGGTTTAATGATCATTTATGAGATATTAGATAACTTTTCCTTTATCTTCACTTGCTGTCATTTTTGCAGTGAACATATTTACGCATACAAATGAATATTTGAAATAATGAGTCTTCCTGGAGTTTGTACAAGGCAGCAGCAGTAAAGCTGGGACAGGGACAGAATAAAAAGCAAGAGCAGAAGATGGCCCCAAGTAGAATTATGCGAAATGAAAATGGATATTGATGCAGGTTTTAAAAAAATATATACTGAATTTCAAATGAAAACCATAAAGTTTTTATTAACATATAAGGTTTGCTCCACTCAAATGGCAAGTGTGTGTGTGTGTGTGTGTGTGTGTGTGTGTGTGTGTGTAGGAGCACTGAAGATCAGGAGGCTCTCTTTGATCAGATTCTCACAGGACAGCTGGAGTTCCCTCTGCCGTACTGGGACAATGTGTCCGACTCTGCAAAGGTAGGCAAAACCCTGAGTGTGTACTGCTGTGTGTGGGTTTTAGTGACTTTGTGAAGCGAACCTTCTTTGCAGAACACTGCAGGAACATTATTTATTATTTATGAATGATTACAGTCTAAAACCTTGTGAATATTTACTGAATGTTCTGAGAAACAGACTCTATTATCTGGATCACGACTACTAAACAATTACTGAGTGAAACTTTGAGGCGTTTTGGAGACGTTGCACTCTTTCAGGACCTGACCAGGTCTCTATAAATTACTGTGTCGCTTTGCAGGAGCTCATCACGTGTATGCTGCAGGTGGAGGTCGAGCAGAGATACACAGCTCTGCAGGTTTTAGACCATCCGTGGGTCAACGTAAGCCATTTACTAGTTTATCCTTTAGAATCTCCTTCAGAACGTTCCTAGCTAAACTCATCATGTAATTTTAGCAGTGAATAGATTAACCGTGAAGTGACATGCTGCTTGGTCTGTTTGCCAGGACGATGGCTTGTCTGAGAACGAGCATCAGCTGTCTGTGGCTGGGAAAATAAAGAAGCACTTCATCACAGGGCCTAAGTCCAGCAGCACAGCGCCCGGCGTCTCCGTTATAACAGTAAGAAGTGCTTTTTTACTTACACTCCATCTCATGATGCTGCTGCTGTTTCCTCTTTAAATATGAACCTACCAGAAAAATGCATAACGAGGTCACGTTCATTTAATTTAGCTTAAAGAACGGCTCAGTCGCTTTCAGAATAAAACTTGATAAGTTTTCACACGACTGTGATGGGAAAATAATCCACGAAGGGGTTTTGTGATGCGGCCCAACGTCAAGAGGTGTTACTTTTACCACCCAGTAGCTGCTTATTTTCCTATAACCGTACCTTATACCACAGCAATCTGCCAACAATCGTATGGTTTTGCTTATAAAAGAATGTCATACATTTTTATCCATTTGTAGTTACGTTTAATGTATGGAACGTTGCAAAGCAGTTATTAAAACGCTTTATAGCAGGTTTTGTATGCAGCAGCTATAAACAGTCACCCGCTCACTGGCGTTTCTTTTTTTTTTTGTTCTTAAACTTAAGACAAACCACAGAAACTGGAAAGAGAGAAGTTTTTTTTTTTTCGTGAGACAAGACTTTAATGTGGCAGTGCCACTGGAGACTCCTTCCAAAAATGATAATCCTCTCTTTACAGAAAACTTCACCATATCAAAAACTGCATACCTTTTTTAATCCTTTTGGCAAACATCCATCATACAATTCCCTGTGCCAGTCGTTACTACAGAAACAAGTGCATTAATATAAACCTGTGATCTGCAGCTGGCACTGCGGCCAGCTGCAGATCACAGGTTTATATTAATGCACTTAAAACGGTATAACTCATAATATCGGCTGGTGATATGGTCCAAATCTAAGCAATCACCAGTAGATTTAGTTTAATCGGGCTTCAAAACACAAATATTAGCACCCCCTAATGTTTTACATGGCATTTGGCAGTTGTTCAGAGCATCACTTTCAAGGATGCAGTATCTCTGTATGATATTTAAAGCAATATTATCTGTGCTTTATTGGCATGATTTCCTCTGATGCCAAATGATAAATGGAACAAGAATCAATATATCAGTTTGGCCCCATTTAAAAGATATGCTGCCTTCTTCAAAAGGAGAGAAACGTATATAAGACACTCAGGTCTTATCTGAATATGGGATTTCTTACACACAGGAATTTTAGGAATGTTGTGCTTCATCACACATCCATGCTTTTTGTCTTATTTTAATACAAACACAATAACGATTAGATCTCTCTCTGAACTAATTCCTGTATCTGAGCAAAATCATCTTAGTGCTTTCAGGCCGTTAAAGTAACAAGTTGCTGTGATCCACTGGGGCACTACACCCTTGTGAATTTCGTCAACTCCAGAAGTATTGGCACCCTCCAGGATTTGAAATTGGGCCCAAAAAAAAAAAAGTAAGCACTTTCAGATCTTGGTAGTCATTCCAAGAAGAGGATCCAGCAGAGGAAAACACCAAATATTACCTGGTGCCAAGAATGATGAAATGAATGTTGTGCAAAACAATGCAATAAAAACGTATGCAGTACGGTTAAACTCACAGTAGCACATTTTTTTTTCATTTCCGCTCAAGGCCATGAAGGGTGTCAATAATTCTGTGAGGCCAGGTGAGCTGTGCTGAAGCATTTGCAGGATCAGGAAACGTGTGTGAGCGTGGCTGGCTCTTGACTCCATCGTGTGCTCTTTTTGGTCCACCACTTCATCCTACAGCTCCCTCCATTCTTTCTCTCTTTTGTCACTGCTGCTGACCTCATTTCCTGTTCACTGCTAAGCCTCCTCTCGCTGCCGCTGTCGATGTGCTTCTGCTCGCACTGGTGTCGGCTGTCAGCACCGTTGTCAGGGAAATTCTGCTAGACCGCTTTCCTTTATGCAGCCTTTTTGTTTTTGTTTTATACTCATATTTTTATTGATTAATTAGCATGCATACTACAGTATGTATGCAGTACTGACACAGTAACATGTAAATACTCATGCACATTACATTCCATTCAAACCATGCACATATAATACAGCTCAGTTTTACATCCATTGTGCTTTACCAGAAATTTATGAATTTAGTGATTTTTTTTTTTTCCCTTATAAGGTAATTACATGTCTCAAGGAATTTTGGGATCCCCCTCCTTGCAAGTTCATTGTGTGGATATTTTTGTATTTTGATTTGTCTACTCAAATTAGATAGACTCAATGTCTATTCAAATTCATTCATTTCTTTTCAAAAATACTTTTACATTTAGTCGTTTATGAATTGTTTAAGTGGACAGAATTTTTTTAAGCAATAAATAAAGAATTAACATGACCGGACATTCTGTTACCACCACAAACCTGATTATTTTCCAATAACAGCATGTCCTGAAGTGTTTTACTCCTCTTATACCACAGCAAATTTACCAGCAGTAACAATTTTTTATTAAAGAATGACATATCATACCTTTTATATAGAGGTTCCCAAGTTGTTAATTTTTATTCTCTCTTTGGGGGTTAATAAAGAAAAGAAAAAAAAACAAATGCAGCTTGTTACAATACTAGAAATGTCAGAAATGTCAGAAACCGTAAAGTTACAGCTTTACCTCTGGTCCGAAACACTGACACTAGAGACTCCTTTGAGAAAATGCTACAGAAAAAATGACCCGTTTTCTAATCCGCTTATGTAGCTCATGTCCTACAAGTCTGTGTTGAAGTTGTTTAGTAATGTTAATGTAGTAGAACTATTGCCAGAGTTTTATTTTATTTTTTAGTACAAAATTAATCAGCACCTTCTGATTTGGGAATTCAACAGTGCTGTGGTATAAACAGTCCATAACAAGTATGGGAATGTTCCTGATCTTCATCTTAAACTCATTCCAAATGTGTGCTTTGAGAAACTGTTTGCTTTAATACAACATTTTTTTTTAATTTTCAAAATATTAAACTTAAGTCTGCATATTTAAATCAGTTAAGCTTAGCGGTAGCTCAGTAGCTCAGAGCCGCATCCAGAACAGGGTGAAAGTGCTAAAGTGACGAGTGTTGCACCCGTTTCTCTCTGCTCAGCCGGACGACGGGTTGTCCATCAAGCGCTCAGGGTCTTTGGACTACTCCTCCCACCCGGGAATGTACTGGATAAGGTACGCCAACCTGCAGTGCCAATCTCCAGTGTTTCCATGGCAACGTGCTGGCAGTCTCCATCACACCCTCTCCTCTTTCTCATCGCTTTTCTGAGCCACATCACTGCTCTGCTTTTGTTCACTGCATCAGTTTAGTTGTTGCTAAACATCTCTTTAATGATGCTCTTTTACTGTATCACCTGATTGCCAGCTTTCATTCTGATTGGCTGAGAGTGTGTTTGAGCTGATGTTCCCCTGATGGAATGTAATTAGAGTGTGTGTTACATTTGATTACATTCTGGCTGGCTTGTACAATGCTCCTTTGTGCTTCTACCTGTAAGAGTTTGCTGAAAGTGTGTGAACTTTAAGCTTAGTGTAAAACGGCAGCTTCCAAATGGTGCAACAGGAAAACTATGGCCTTGCCAATGTTATGCTTTCTTGGCCTCCATAACCAAGAGTCCAAGAAAGTGTAATTGGCTGTGCTCTTTGGTTAGTGTTGCTCTGATTGACAGGGCCGAGAATCATGCCATCCCTCGTAACCAATCATGGACATCTGTGACCTCAAGTATGAGGAAGGGGACAGAACTTGTCTTGTAGTGTGTTATGTAGGTTCTTTAAAAAAAATGCACAAAGACTAGTTGAAAAGCAAATGATTGCCCTTAACCTCCCTGGTTGATCGCTGTCGTGTGATAGAGAGCTGTCTTTTAGGTGGGAATTGGCAAATGGGGAGAAAATGGGATTTTTTTTTAAATGAGTGACACATTTAACATAATCTAACTATGCACATTACACAATAACATAATTGTTGTTTTTCAAAAAAGAGAGTTTTATTCTTACCTTTTTTTCCCCTTTTTACTTCTCAAAGCTCAATATGACAAAGCATCTAGCTCATTATTTGACAGGAGAAGGTTTGTTTTTCTTTGACAATTCTCTTAAGGATATGCAGGCTAATGGTACACCATATGGCCAAAATTATGTAGACACCTGACCATCACACACCCTTGTGGTTCTTCCTCAAACTTTTGCTACAAAGTTGGAAGCACACAATTGTCTAGAATGTATTTGTATGCTGCAGCATTACGATTTCCCGTAACTAGAGCTACGAGGCCCGAACCTGTTCCAGCATGACAATGCCCCTGTACACAGTGAGCTCCATGAAGACATGGATTGCCAAAGTTGGAGTGGAAGAACTCGAGAGTCCTGCACAGAGCCCTGACCTCAACCCCACTGAACGCCAACTGCTCACCAGACCTTCTCATTTGACGTGTTAATGCCCATGGCCCTGGAATGGGTACATATGGGTGTGATTGTCAGGTGGCCACATACTTTTGGCCATATAGTGTAAATCCATGTCACAATGCCAGTGACTCAATATGCCTTTATTCATTACTCCAAGTGAATTAAAGTGTAACACTGATTAATCATTCCTGTGCTTTATGTCACAGTGGTCTAATTCAAACAATTTCTCCATCTCACTCATTTTAAAATACAATATTTGTCACAAGAAGCTTAACATGTGTCCTCAATATATATTCTCATGGTCTTAATACATTAATTTTTGGCCATATTTTGTTAAAAAAATAACCACCTTGTCACTGGTCTCTGAAGCTCTGCTACAAGCACATGCTTCACACATTATTTGGTGCTTTTGTTGCTGCACACTGACAGAAAAAAACATGCAAACTTGAGAAAGAAAGGTTTCATTTTTTTAGTGATAATTTTGGCCATCTTCAATAATTGATGTGTTTATGTTCTTACCCAAGTCGAAATTTCCTGACTCTTCACTGTAGAGTGTGTTGAGTCCTGAGTCAGTCAAGTTCAAGTCAGAGTCGAGTGCTTTAAACTTTTCTTTTAATGCGTCTTTGGTGGTTGAAGTTCAGGATCATGTTCTGTAGTTTGTTGTAGTTTTCTGAATAGAATATGGAAAAACATAAATGAGCTAGTGAATGCTGAACAAGGTTGCACCAATACAATGACAAGAAGAGAATGATGACACCAAAATGTTTCAACCCTGTTGTCCTAAGAGCTTCTTTTTTCTGCTCTTCACCCAGACCACCGCTCTTGATAAGGAGAGGCAGGTTTTCAGACGAAGACGCCACCAGGATGTGAAGTCCGCCACCACTCGCGCTCCACACAGCAGCTTTCTGACGAAGCCTCTAGCCGGCTCCAGTCTCACCCCTGCAGAGTTCACCTCCGAGTCTGAGGACTACTCGCCCAGCTCCGCCGAGACCGTGCGCTCCCCAACCTCACCGTTCTAAACTACCCAAAATCCCTCTCCTAGACACAAACCCCCTGAACAGGGCTGGAGCGTTGATCTAGCGTGTGACCGGAGAAATAGAAAAAACTGAGTGGTTTGGTGATCTGCCGATCTCTGAGAAACTGCCCTCATTTGCATGTTTTGCTCTGGAACACTTCTTGCAAATCCTGGATTCATAATGCATTATAAATGGATTTATAATAATCTTTTACTGTACATAGCATGCATAATACATAAATACCTCCATAACACACAAATGCTCATAAGTAGTATAACACATTAAGCAAGATTATATGACTTCATAATGTGAGGTTAAAAACACAGTGCTGAAATGTAACTATAAATGAATAAAAAACACAACACTGTTGTATTTTTATTCATTTATGGTTACATTTCATGTTGAGAAATATCTCAAAGTAAAGACAAAGACGTGTAGCTTGTTGTTACGTAAAAACCGACCAGAACTATCAGAGCTGCTGTTAGAAAATTAAATCAATACTTCCTGCCCAATCAGAATCGAGAATTCAGTCACTGACAACATCTAAAAATGTTGTGAACACTATAACAGGCTCTGCTACAGTATTTGCACTACAAGTTAATAAAGGCTTATAACATGTACATGCTTTCTGAACTCAAAGTTCTTATGAGCAGATACTCTATTGTATTGCCTATTACTATATGGAAAATAAGTAACCTTACATTATAAAGTCTTTTTTTTTTTTTTTTGGAAATGCTATGCTTGTACCTAGACCCCTATTCATGAGCAGGCATATGTTAGGCAGTATAAAAGTATTATGCATGTTATGTAACAAGCATTTGTAATGCATTATGGGCACAGGATGCGTTAAAAGGTGTTACAGATGCGTTCTGTTTTAAAACTAATATAATAGTGTAGGTGTAAACTTGTAGCGAATTCAAAAGAAAGAAAGGAAAACAAAGGACAGATTAATTTACTCACTTGGAAATTTGTACAAGATTTGAGTATTTTGAAGAAGCACAACGGTTCTTTTTGGTCTGAATTAGCTGCTGAAAAATAACTACTAGATATTTATCTGGATTTGGAGTTTTCCTATTTGGCTGAAAAAGCACAACACTGAAGGATGGCTAAAGGTTTGATGCTATAGTGAAGCACATGTTCAACTGCAGCACAAAGTAAAAGTTTTTGCTCCCAACCTATAGGCCTTGTCCCATTTCCTAAATCTATTCATGTGTCCTCTAGTGGCTTTATAGAATAAATAGAAGTGCAACTATATGGAGCAAATGGCCAGACTAATGTAAAGCTCAGATAGGATTCTTTCTCTGATACGGAAACCTACCAGACCTTAAAAATCAGAAATCTTCCATAAAGCCAGAAGTCTGCATCTTTTTAATAACTTTTTATATTTATTCTTTTTCACCATTTCACTTCATATATTCTTCTATCCACAAATGCACCCATTTCTAATTCTCCCATGACGTTTTTGCAGAGGTCACTGTTGATCACTGAGCTCTTGAAATGCTTTACCATCATGTAATATCAAAAATGTAGTAGGTTAAGTTACACCGTTATACAGTACACCACATTTAGTGTTTTAAAAATTTAGGTTTAGAAATCGATTAGATAATTCTTAACTGAATCAAAGTCTTTTTTTTTAAATTGAAGGGTGCTATTTTAAATAGACTAGAAACGTTTACAAAATAGGCCGATTCTCAAATCATCTCACGTGTGCGGTTTTAAACAAACATGGTAGGTACCACAAGCTACAAATTAGAATTACACTGAAAAGGAAGCGGCCCGTGACTTGCACCTCATCATATAAATCTCAGACTTTCACTGCAAACAAAATGGCCACTATAGATGGAATATAGCGCTATATATAAGAATTTAGATGAGAAAGTTTGCGAGCACGGAACCGATATTTTAATATTTATCTACAACAAAAGAATTCCATGAATAGTTAGAACATGAAAACGAATGGGGAATCAAATATAGTTCAACTGAGAAGACCCAAAAGCTATATAAGAGGATATAAAAGGAAGGTGGAGGCAGGTATAAAGGCAAAGGCATGGTATAATATTAAATAATTTTATATCCCATTCAGAAGGAGAGGTCTAAAATTCTAACTGATTTTATTTTTCACTATAAATATCATATCATATATCATATACGCTATTTCAGCATTTTGTCCTAATGGTGTGCAAACTTTTGCACTCAGTTCTACATGTTGGTGCTTTGGATGTTCATGTTAGATATTGAGGTTTTTGGTAATTATGATTCATTTGGAGTGGAAAGTCAGATTTATATCTTTTATCCATTTATTGTTACAGCTAAATGTTGTGGAATGTCCAGGATTCAAATTACTGCCTGTTATGATCAAGTGAATGGAGTTATTATTGAAGCGATAACACATTAGTGTGAGCACGTTAATATAAAGCTGTCAGAGCTGCTATTATAGAAAAGAAAAGAAAAGAAAAGAAATCACCACCTTCTGACCAATCAAGAATTCAGCAGTTCTGTGATAAGATATGAATGTAATAGACTCTTTCATATTCATTGATTTTTTTTTTTCCCGTATGAATGTATCTTTTGTCAGTTGCAACAAAAATTGGCCGAATAAAATGGAGGTACGGAGGTAAGATAAGGCACAGAAGTGATCACGTTCATGTCGGAAATGCCTTAGTTAGATACAATAAGAAGAGACACAATTGATCTATCAAATGCTGAACTATTTCTGAATGTGAACTTTTGTAAAACATCATAAACCAAATGATCTGCACCATACTTCTGGGTTGCGTCTTAAATAATGGCCTTCTGGATGCTTCTCTTTTAAACATAGGATGACCCAGGACTCTTTAAACCTACCTAAATCTATAGTCTGTCTCATGTTTTTCTTCTGCCTTTTTTTTTTTTGTCTTCAGAATTCCTTTACATGAAAACTTTTTAGGCAACACATTAGTTAAAATGAAATGTATTGTAAAGTTTGTACCTGTTGCTTCAGCGTGCAGTTTAAAAGGGGGTTTAGCATGAAGGGGCACACAGTGAGATTAGCACAATGAGTAGCACGAGCACAAAAGGACAGATGCGCAGCATGAAAAAATGGCTTTCTCTTTTAAAAAGCTATACTCGATGTATGATTGTCTAACAAATCCTCAGTAACCGATGTGAACAGTTTGTAGATAGGACACTGGTGATCTGTATGAAATTCACTACTTCTTACTGTTTGAGAAAGTATTATTATGCAAAGTCCATTAAACAGGAGGCTAAACTGTATGTTTTTAATAGCTATATGATTGGCTCGTCATTGTCTTTTTGTTTGAAAATGTGGTGAAAGCACAGCTTTTCTCCTGTCCGTGAGCAGGAAGTGGCTTTGCTTCCAGGTAGCATTTATTTGACAGTGGTGCCCTCAGCAACAAGCCAAACACGAATAAACTTTTTTCCTCGAAGAAACCCTGCGTTGTCTTTTTAATGTCTGGTAGTGAAACAAGGACACAATGAACTGCAAATTGTGTGTGTGTGTGTGGGGGGGGATTGAAGTGCCATGTTGTTATATCGACTTCGTATCTCATTATTTTGAATTATTATTTCTACACATTAATATTTAACACTTCACAGTCTATCAGTAAGACTACTTTATTGAATATTAGCTAAGAATTTGTGTTCTATATGCTGTAAGTGAGCCAGATGTTGCTTTAAATGATATTTATGTCTAATTATTAGTAATTCATTTAAACGTGTTCAGGTATGATCAACATTTTGACTTCACATGGCTCAAATACCTGTTGAATTTAAGTTAATTCTTTCTACAATAACACAAATACAAAAGATAAAGTATAAGGCATGCATAAAAACCATTCCATCTTAAAATAGTTGAGTGAATTCTAAGTTATTGCAGCAACATTAACTCATTAAATAAATATAAATAAATATATATATACACAAATGTAGTTGATCATCCAAAGTATGTTAAGTGTGATTTTGTTCAGTGTTGCATTCAAGCTGGTAAAAGCTTAATATCACTGGAAATCACCATAAAAACAGGCACAAATGTACTTGTTTTCAATGACGATGAATACAAGTACACGCGATGTAATATTTTAAAGTAACAATTTTGTAAATAAGATGGGAGAAATTTGAAATCAAGACTTTTCAGCTTCTAGCTTTCTGATACCATCCCAGCTTTATATTTGGAATCTAGGAGCTTTTGTTTGTTTTCTTTTATTTATTTTCTTTAAATGATTATTTGCTAACCCAAGTCACTGGAAAATATCATATTAATTACTGGCATTGTAATCTCAGGACAATAACGGGGTCTTAAATAAAACTCTTCTTTCAAATTCTCAGCTCTGTCACTTTACAAGTCAGTTTAGATAAGACATCTTCCAAACAAATCAATTTAGGACTACCTGAGATTCTTTAGCTGTTAAAAGCACTGAAATTCAACCTTCGTCTATAAAGGAGTAGAAACCTGCACTATATGGCCAAAAGTATATGGACACCTGACCACCCCACCTACATCATATGTGGTTCTTTCCCAAAATGTTGCCACAAAGTTGGAAGCACACAATTGTTTAAATATGTCTTTGTATGCTGTAGCATTACTGGAACCGAGAGGCTGAAACCTGTTCCAGCATGACGACGCCCCTGTGCACAAAGCGAGCTCCATGAACACATGGTGTGTTAAAGTTGGAGTGGAAGAACTCGAGTGTCCTGCACAGAGCCCTGACCTCAACCCCACTGAACTCCTTTGGGATGAACTGGAACACCGACTGAACCCCAGACCTCCTCGACATCCCAACATCAGTGCCTGACCTCATTAATGCTCTTGTAGTTGAAGAAACACAGATCCCCACATCCACGCTCCAAAATCTAGTGGAAAGCCTTCGCAGCAGCAAATGCCCAACTTCATATTAATGCCCATGGTACTAGAATGAGATGTTCAGCAAGCATACTTATCCACATACTTTTGGCCATGTAGTGTATTTCTACTGCAGGGAATAAGCAAAAGGGTGGATTCCAAAATTAAGTCAAACTACCTGAAAGTCTCAGTTTATTACATTTTATTATAAACATTTTTAATCTTACAGTGATCAATAATGATAAGAGAATTATAGAATAGGTTTAACAAAACTCTGAAAATCAGCCGGAAAAAGGGTAGATTAAAAGAAAAAGGACACAAACTGCAAAACAAGATGAAAGGACAACTTAATTCTTTCATATAGGACAGATTTCATATTTAATACAAAAAACACGATGACGCTCAAGTTTTCAACCTTTTCTTCTGGAAGTACCGTACTTCCGTTCATGTTCACTTACAATGAATTAACAGATGGACCACACCGTTCACCAGCAGGAACGAGAAAGTTTTACACTTAAATTTAAAAGGTGCCTGCCGTCAGTGCAGTTTATATGGAATACATTTTATTTTATATATATATATATATATATATATATGCATTACAATATTATATGATCGAATGTTTTGGTGTAGTGGATATTCTGAAATGAGATTTCAAAATGTGAAAAACTAAACAATCTTAAATATTAATAATAAATAACAAATGAAAAAAAAAAGTAATAAAAAAGTAAACATGCACGGTGAGCTTTCAAATATAATATCTTTTGATATACAGTTCTGTGCAGAAGTTTTAGGCACCCTATTTTTTTTTTAGTACAAACTTTGCTATAGATTTTTATTTAATGACTTCTATATTTGAGAGTCAGTACAAAAGCATTTTAGATTTCCAAACATTAAAATGTTTAAAAAAAAAAAAAAAAAAAAAACATTTTCTAGCACAAAATTAAATGTTGCAAAAAAAGTGTTTGTCAGTAAAGAAAGCAGCAGATTACGTAAGAGACACTTTTCAGACAGAAAAACATAATGAAGGCTGCTGGGTTTTGCTGCAAAAATAAGAAGCGAGTGTGACAGTCAAAGT
>CM074929.1:19848382-19859264 GCA_037576815.1 Pangasius larnaudii
AGTAAGATTTAAGGAATACATTTTGACAATATCCATATTTACATCATGAACCACTATTTACCCTGAAAATAAGCCTCTTGAAGGTGAAATATGCTGCTCGCATATACAAATATACACTGTAGAAATGCTCATTTCTGCTGTGCAGAGGGATTTTCACAGTTTAAATTGTGGGAAATTGACTGATCGACATCAGATCATTGTTAGCTCAAGATTTCTGGGCCTTTTTTTTTAATATATACTTTTCAGAACCTCTTCTTTATTAGAATGACATTAGAATGTCTTTGTACAGTACTTTAGAGAAGTAGTACACAACTGGGTTGTGCTGTTAATAACAGTGCACACACTACACAAGAAATATGAAGTCCTTCGGTCGCTAGTTTCCTCAGTCTTGCTGGAAAGTGCTTCTGACTCTTCATTAGTGCTGCTGGTCGCTCATTGGCTCCTTTCTGGAAGCATGAGCATCTGAGAGAGAGAGAGTCGTCCTCTGAGCATGCTCAGTAGCGATTCTGGTGCTCATAATGCCAGCGGTTGAAATCGATGTTGAATGCTACAATGCTGCCAGATGCCATGCCTGTGATCAACGTCCTGCAAACCAAAGGAGGGTGTATGAATGAGTGTTTCTAAGCCATCAATAAATAATCTGTGTGTATATATATATATATATATATATATATAATACATAAAATACATATGAGATCCTTCAGAGCTCTATAACAGGACCTATGTAATTCTGGGAGAAATTATATTTCCATAATTTGTAATTTTTTTTTATTACATAGAACCATGTGTTGTGTTTCTCTGGAAGTAGTAAGATCGTCTCGTTCATTTGTTAAGGCTTAGCTGAAAATAAGTGTCAGATTCTTGAAATGCCAAAAGGATTTATTTCTTCCACGCATCTTGATAGGTAAGCCAAGCGAGAAACATCAATCTTTGTGTCCGACCAATCAAGTTTTGACTTCCAATGGGTGGGGCTATTTTGTTGCAAAAAATGTATGTGATGTGGTTACATTTCAGATGAAAAGTTGTAAGAAAAGGCCTGAACACAAACCATACGACTGAACTCTAAGCTTTACAATGCTTCATATAAACAATTATGAAACTGCTAATGTGAACCTATGTTGGGAAAAAACCCTCGCTCAAGGCCTTCTGGATGGCTGAGATATTACTGAGGAAGACACTTGATTTATGAGGAGTGCCATTAGATTTGTAAAGAAGGTGTACAAACTTGACAATTTCAGCATGTTTTTCGTCTGAAAATGTCCTAATTGTCACATTGAATTTTTTTTTTCTGTTAGCGGTTACTTATGCATGGCAGTTGAAATCTAGTGTAATTAAGGCAGTTTCCTTTAAGGCTATGCAATGAATATTGTACTAAAAACCTTCACCACTGGTATAATGAGAGTTCTCAGATAAACTGGTTGAAAGTTGATCCCAAACCTTTGATCATGTGACAGGTCCATGGCCCGGATCCCAGCGTCACAGCCTGGGTAGATATAAAGCTGCTTGAAGTCACAGGCCTGCCACACCTCCACCACTCCGTTATCTCCTCCAGTCACCAGCGTCTGTCCATCACTGCTCAGCAACATCGCCTGAAGAGTTGGAGCCCAGTAGCAGACAACAATGAACCTTCTGCTTGCAATGATTGTTGTCCAATTTTCATCTTGCGTCAGCCATTCTGGTTGGCTCATTTATACATTAACTTCATGTGAATCAATACTTGAAATATTCTCTAATATTAAACCCATAAATATTGCCGTCTGATTTTCTTCAGTCACATTTAGTCCGTTGTTTAGTTTCACTTCAAAATTGCTACCAAGAAGATCCTCAAACATGAAATAGGCATGTAAAGGTCATTGTTATGAACTGGTGTCTGTCTATATAAATGATGTGTGAGCTCTTACACGTGTGGTGTCGTTAATCTCCATCTGGGCGAGCAGCTTGCCGTTGATGCTGAAGTTACAGAACTGTCCTCTCTCATAGCAGATGATACAGTGGCCTTCGCTTGACACGGATATGAGCCGAGGGAGAGAGCAGTTATCAGGACCCTCCAGAGCCCGGAGCAGGTCCCCGGTGATGGTGTGCACCAGACACGGACCCTCTGTTAAAACACACATCAAAGGATTCAACATTTCAACCTAAAGCATGAATGATGAGCAGAAAGGGACCACAGTGTTCCACTGTAATCATAAAGCCTGTCCTGGCCAACATTTCAACATACTTTGTATTGTTTGTCTTTACTCTTCTGCACCTGTATACCGTAACGATTCATAATCCCACTATCCAGTATCACCGGGAAGAGGGTGGGTTTCCTTTTGAATCTGGTTCCTCTCAAGGTTTAAACACGTCATCTTTGCCACTGTTGACTCCGATCTGCTTATTTGAGACCTAATCTATGCTGCGTTGTGGTAATGTCTATTGTTAAAGAGCTATTCAAATAAACCTTAGTTTGGACTTTCCTTTCTGTTCCATAATATCACTTTAATAAAATGTCAGGAGCTGAAAACATAGCCAAACAATTCTGCTTATGAAAAACATTGGCTTTTATAACACATTTACAATTACAGTCAATATTTTTTTTCAGCTGTATGTATGAGGACAATTTGTAATGTTTAGAGCCTTCTGTTGCTTCAGGCAAATTCCTGCCATTGATTTGGCATTTCTATTTAATATTAAATATTAAACCAAATGGTGCACTCCAGTACTCCGCACCTTTATGTAGGTACACTGTATTCTAGAGACTTGCTGATTATGGTTTTAAATCTTAATATATCCCTACATGTCCTTGACCATGAACATGGGTGTGTAATTATGAGATTTGGGCCAATTTTTCTAACTAAGCAGACACTTCTCTCTTTCCTAAATGATACATGAACCCAAACCTTTGCCACAAAACTGGAAGCACACATTTGTATAGAGTGTTTTTGTATGAAACCTGCTCCAGCATGACGATGCCCCTGTACACAATGAAAGCTCCATGAAGACATGTTTTTTCAAAGACTGGAAGAACTCAAGTGTCCTGCACAGAGCCCCGACCTCAACCCCACTGAACACCTTTGGAATGAACTGGAACACCAACTGCACCCCAGGCCTCCTCACATCCCAACATCACTGCCTGACCTCATTAATAATCTTGTGGTTGAATGAACACAAATCTCCACAGCCATACAAAGCACATATAGTGTGCCATATAGAGTGGTTCTGGTCCACTAATTTAATTGCACAAGTGGCATTCCAAGAGCGCTGATATTTACTATAACAGCACTGGTACACTGTACTGTCTGTTTCACTCCACTTGTCTGTGCTCGCTACATACAATACATACAATTCCACTTCTAGCAACATTGAAACTATTACTACACTCACTACTGGCTGTCAATCAGTGTGTGGGTTGGCATGGCAACACAATGCCCTATCCAACTATGGCTTCTTTGAGAACCATTTTCACTGACAGAACAAAAACAATTTTTTTGGCTATATTTGTCATTAATGTCAGTTACCTGATATTAATTTCTTGTTTATTGCACTACTGTATAGAACTGCGGCTGAATCACGGCCGTGCTGATATTCAGTACAACAGCACTCTTGCTTAAGTGATATTGCTTAAATCCAGCATAATGGAAGACACCAGAGAATTGGATCATTGATCAGGACTAAGCAGAATTT
Organism: Pangasius larnaudii; assembly: GCA_037576815.1. Lineage (NCBI taxonomy): Eukaryota > Metazoa > Chordata > Actinopteri > Siluriformes > Pangasiidae > Pangasius > Pangasius larnaudii. Next base: position 19,852,046 of record CM074929.1, read on the forward strand.
GTTTTTCTAACCTGGAGTAGGGGTCATTATATCTGGGGTTTCTCACCTTTTAACATCAGTTAGGATTTTATAAATCCTGTAGCATGGCCCAGGCATTAGCATACTTTCTAATGCACACTTTTCCTTTGTCATCAACATGCAAATCCATGAGACTGAAGTGTGGCTTGCTTAATTAATTGGTGACGGCCTGTTTGAAAATCATTTAAGCTTAATTGGAAATGACCAGCATAATGACTACAGCTTAAAAAAAACAAACTGATATGAAAGCTGCTTTGTGTTCATCATACATCATAAACAGTAAGCCAAGGAATTAAAATTTGTTTGATTTGGTGGCTGTTTCCAAAAAAAAAAAATAAATAAATTAGAAACAAGGCAATGTTTGTTTTTTTAAAGCAATCAAATTAGTTATGAACAGAAAATAAGCTCAAATGTTAATTAACCTATAGTTTAACCAAATTACAGCTTGTACTTGGAAAAAAAAAATTAAGCTAATGCAGTAATTGGTAAATTGCTTCATGGATCTTTTTAAGAAATGCAGCATAGTTACTGCTTATTTCTAACAGAAGCTACTAGAAGCAACTAAGCCAATTAAACATTAATGAGGGAAAAATACTTAGTCTTTAAACTCTTCCACATTAAGGAACAACTGATGTACCCAAACTCTCAAATAATCACTCATTCACTCTTGGTTATATTATGTTTTGCATATTAAGGTTTAAGATACAGCCAAGAAAGAGGAGTCCTATAGAAGCTAGGACTCTACCATGTTACTTTCCATTCAAACTTATTTAATAATAATAAAAAAATAATTAAATGATAAATACACATTTGAAAATGTACTAAAAAAAAAGCTTATTTTTAAAGCTTTTCTTTTCTTTTTTTTTTTTTTTTTTAAATAAATACTTTGCAGTTTGCATGCATGAGCCTCCCAGCACACTGACTCACTGCAGCTCAGCATCTTGGACCGCTGTCATGCTTTATAAATGTTGAAATCAGCTTCAGGTGAGTTCAATTAGTTGTTCAGCCCAATTACACACTTTCACACTAACTGCAGTCTCAAACACGTCAACTGTCCTCAAGCAACTTTCTCTGCCTTGCAACAAATCAAGCAACAATTTGGTTTTCACCATCACAAAGGGAAATAAATAAATATATAAACAGGGTTGCATCATTATGTCTACAATGATAATCATTTTTATTTTGCTTAATACTGAAACAATTTATAAAAATTAATTTATTAAGTACAATGGCATTTATGTATTTGTATACTTACTTACTTACCTACTTACATTTTACTTCATCACAGTTTTTAAAATTATTTCTTTTATTTTTATTTCTTTTATTTTGTTGTTGTTGTTTATTATTTTTATTTCTACTGAAATGAATAGATTTATGTTGTGGGATGCAGTATACCACAAATACTGCCCTGGATGCATACTTGGATATCTTTAGCATAGTGTAAATATTTATATTGTTCACATCCTCTATACTGTTTTTTTTTTTTTTTTTTTTCGAGTTTAGTATACTCATTATGCATTATGCGTTATGAATTATTGATGACAGTCTACATTCTTTAAATGTAAATTCTGTAATTAAATTAAGACTGATCCTTAGGCACATGAACTCAGTGGATCTCTTAAATATAGAATGTAAACACTATTAGACTTATGAATATGTATGCAATTGTGGCATTCATAGATCTAGCCTAGCTCGCGTAGTGATCTTTAGTTTTGCATGTTTAGTTGAATGAACTAGACCGGCCAGTGACTGAGGCTTTGTGAATGATTGGCCAGACTGCTTTCGATTAAACACTGAGGAAGTCAATACATCTAATCCTGAATAAATCAGAATTAATTATGCAACTTTATCTGAGCAACTCATCTGAGATTAAACTAAACCAGTGACCTCACTGACCTTTGGCTCCACTGATGACCAGACCAAGCTCAGCACACACAGACACACACACCACTTCATAGTCGTGACCGGTCAGGACCGCTCGGGGTGCTGGGTAATCGCCTGCAAACCAATCAGAGATTTATATTTCAATATATTAAGTACACACTGCTGTAGAAAATAGGGAAACAAAACAATATCTATCACTGTATTGTTAAAAAAAAGAGGAAAAAAAGCGTGTGTTTAGGAGCTTGGTCCATCTTCACTGATTCAGTTGTGAGGTCTGCAGAAAGATTCTCACATGAATAGACAGTTGATTGATGAGGTGGGAATAGAGAGGTCAAACACACACACACACACACACACACACCTGCAGCAGCTGAACATCACAACAGATCAATGAAGAAGCAGCATGGCGAGAAAGTAACACAGCAAGCTGCTATATTAAAGCACTGGTGGATTTTGATGCTTAAAACAGGAATTCAAGAACATTATTTTAGTTAAAACTTTGATAAAACTATGAAATGAGGCAGTTGACTTCACCGGTAACAAATAATATATATTCTTCTGATAGACTGGTCCCAAAGACATTTGATACAAAATATAACTTTTTTTTAATATATTTCTTTAATATTTCAAAACGCAAATAAGCAGATGACAGAAAAACTGTCACGCACATTAAATAGGACCAAAATCTCAGTTCATGCTATTACTGAAGCTGGATTAGCTTTAATGATAATATGGTAGAAGTCAGATCAAGAGATGCAATATCGCTGTGTGATAACATGAAGTATACCAACATGAAGTTGATTATTTTCTTATAATATCGCATCATTGAAGTTCTTTATTCCTCTTATACCACAGCGATTTGCCAACGATTAACATTTTAGATTTATTATACAAAGACACACTATACTTTTCTATCGGTTTATAGTTACCGTTAATGTCATGCAACATCAGCATAACAAGATAGTTCCTGTTATCACTTACATTAAAGCAGCTATAAACAGTCTTTCCCTCACCTGCTTCTCTTTAATCCTCTCTCTAGAAGATAATAAGACAAAAAAAAAATCCAGCTTGTCATGTTACCTCGAAAGTGCAAGGTCCTCCATCCTGAGAAAAACTCTAAACCTCTAAATACTACAAAGCGCTCACACTGGAGACTCCTTCCATAAATGTTATATCAATCACACCAACCCCAGTGTAATCTGTGACCAATCAGATTACAGAATTCAACAGTGATACGATATATAAGTAGTAGCTATTACCCCTGGTAGTCGCACATACACTACATTTTCAGAAAACACTGAAGTATTAAAGATTAAACATTAAAACCAGTTGAGATCTGATCACAGAGCTGAACACTTGAAGGTTCAGGAACTTAATCAAGCTTCTTAGTTAAATTCAAACCACTTCTTCATTTTCACTTAACGTTCAATAATAACTGATCGTGGAAGAGGACATAGCACTAAATAGCATTTTAATGGCCTTGCATAGTTGAGCCAATTGACAAACGTACAGAAACATGATTGGATTCATTTATGAGCTTATTCAAGAACTGAATAAAGAGCTCACAGTGTGATTAGCTCAATTAGCGTAATGAAGACGGATGAAGGTGTTCACCGGCGATCAATTCGGCGGCTTACCGAAAACTCTGTGCGAGCGAGAGATCATTGGAGCAGATATTGAAATGGTTACAGATGTAACATTGCTTTAATTAACACAGGGGCCATTAGTGTGAATGCAAACTCTACTTTTAATGGACAACAAAATCAATGCTGCGCCAGATGATCAATATGGCACCAGATCCACTGATACCGCTCCTTCCACATGGGTTTGTGTGTATGTGTGTGTGTATGTGTGTGTGTGTTTGGCAGTGTTCAGTCCTCTAGGGAGATCCACAGCTCGAGATCAGCGCACTCGTCTTCCTCACAAAAGATTCAATCAGTGTGTGTGCGAGCCCCCTGACGCCCCGCAGGTCCCCGGGAGCACGCCAACACAATTAGGAGGCAGAAATTGGAGCCGGGGCTGGCAGGGCCGCCATGCAGGGGCTCCGTCACCGTGTGTTTAGGACACAGCGTTCTCTGCTGCGAGTACCAAATCAATTTCTCCACCTTGTGTCAGGGGCCTGGACGTGGACATGCTGCTGAATATTCATGACCTTTCTGGCTGTCGTGACCTCTGTGGAGAGATGTGTGGAATTAAAGCATGCTGGGAAAGGAGAAACGTCTGGCTCCAAGACTCCAAGATTTCTGTCATAAAACAAAGACAAGGTATAATCTAACGTTTGGCACTGACTACTGTATGAAATGTAAAGTCTACGCATCATCAGAGAAAGAAATCAGTGTTTTCCAGAGTTACACTGTTTCATATGAGCAACCTGAATAAGGTTATTAGAGGAGGAAAAAAACCCAACTCATTTCTCAAAAATAATCTCAGTTACACTAGCAGGTAAAAGGATTTTCTTCACTGTTACTATTTTCTACTATTTTAGAAAAATAATAAGGCATTAAGATATGAAACAACACATGGAATTTAAAAATAAATTCTTACCAGCTTTGCAAATTTCAACCACAAGCCTTTATTAAAATGTCTTTTTTTTTTTTTAAGTGAAGTATATATTCACTTCAGGCACATTGTTTATGCAATAAGCGAGGGTGTGTTATTTGTTAACCTGACAAAGAACAATTTAAGAGTGAGGGAGAAAAGAAGAGATAGTGATGATGGAAAGATGAAAAAGAGCAAAAGAAGGAGCAATGAGGAAATAGAGGGAAGAAGAAGAACAGAAGGAGAGAGGAAATAGAGATGAAAGTTATGATGAAAGATAGAAGCAGGGACAAATAAAGAAAGAAAAAAAAGAAGAAAGAAACAAGGAAGGCAAAGAAAGAAAGACATGAGAGAAGGATAGATGCAGATAGAGGGATGGAACATCAGAGAGATAAATGAGAAAGAATAGTACATAGAATAGAGGGAGGAAAAAAGAGAAAGGAAACAAATGAGAGTAAACATTTAAAAAAGAAAATAACGGAACAAGAGAATCGGAAATGATATAGGGAAATAAAGATGAGTGAGGTAGAGAAATCAAGAGGAGGGGAGAAAGAGTGGATGAAAGAGATGGTGAGGATAAAGAGAAGAAGAGGGAAAAGTGCAAATGAGGGAGAGAAAGAAATATATGAGAAAGAATGAGAAGAAAAGACAGATCAAGAGAGAGAAAGGTTTTTTCCCCTCAAAAATAAGAATCAAACTTTTTGAGCTACAATATGAGCTGATTTTTTTTTTTTTTTTGTCACTGTGTCTTCTTAAAAAAAAAGTGGAAAATATGTGGCTCTTATATTCACCACTAGAGGGCACTGTTACTTTTTAAATCTTACTGACACTCACGAGGATCAGTTCACTATTAAAATGCCACTTAAAAGATTTAATATGAATATGAAAGAGGAAAACATGCACATCTCTGTGTGTGTGTGTGTGTGTGTGTGTGTGTGTGTGTGTGTGGTGTTGATATCAGTGTGCTGTTGCATCAATTTATTACACACTTCTACATTGTTGGTCACTTTGTAGGTTTACAGTCAGCTCGAGACTAAAGCTGATGTTTGTAAGGCGCAGTGTGTGATAATCATCCTCCATCCTGCACCAGAGTCAGTTACTAGCCACAGCATCGCTCCTGAAATGTTGTGAAATGTTGCAATCATTACAAATCATGATATACACATTCCTTACACTGTAAAGAATTAAGTTACTTCCTTTACTTCCATTCAGTAACTTCCTAAAACAGTATAACAATGATAATTATTGTTACCCTGCTAATACAAAATATTTTAATAACTAGCTAGCAAAGTTAACTATTTAGAACAGCTACTGAATTTAAAAAAATTGCAGCCCCTGCTAATACAAAACTTTTTAATAACTAATAGCAAAGTTAGCTACTTGGAAAAACTACTGAAATAAAAAAATGTAGCCCTTGCTAATAAAAAATGTAGATAGCGGTGTTTGCTATTTGGAAAAGCTAGTGAAATAAAACAAAGATGTAGCCCTTGCTAATACAAAACTTTTTTAATAACTAGCTAGCCAAGATAGCTACTTGGAAAATACTACTGAAATAAAGAAAATGTAGTCACTGCTAAAAAAAAAAAGGAGCTAGCAAAGTTAGCTACTTGGAAAAGCTACTGAAATTAATAAAAAGTAACCCCTGCTGACACAAAACCTTCTAATAACTGGCTAGCGATGTTTGCTACTTGGAAAAGCTAATGAAATCAATACAAAAAACTTCTGTGGTAGGTTTATCTGATAAAGTGTGTAATATACACTATACATGTCCACACTTAATGCATCAACTTCACCAAACCTCATACACATATCCACAGAATGTATAAAATATCAGTGAGTGCGAGACACACAGCAGAGTTAATACACTTTACCGCTACACTATCACTCAGTGTAATAACGATAACACCACACTGGTCATAAGAATAACGAGTGCACTTTTAAATTGCACCAAACAAGCCCTGGTGTGTGAATATCACATCTCAGGAGCCGTGTTTCCTCTCCTCAGGAGGGCAGAGCCGCGTTGTGCTAATTGGAGGCAGCCAAGCTGAAATACTTAATTAACAGTGTGAGGCTCAGCGCAGTTAATTAGAGAAACCTCACACCTAAAGCAGAGAATCTGACACTCGTGAACAGCAGATCATCTGAACAACACCACGCGTTCGAACAACATGTCTCAGAAAGCGTAAGCGTCTCAGAGTGATTCATCAAATGTTGCTTGGTCAAATGAAATGAAGACAAAACAATGTTTTGTTTTCTAAAGAAGGTGTAAAGGCAGTTCCACAAGCTGAACGTTCCAGTACTCTGCTGTGATTGCTGTAAATAGCCAATTCTGTCTTGTGGCTCTTTTGTCATTACTGTAATTGTGTTCCTTCCGATAAATAAAGAATAAAACACTTGTTTTGGGGTGTGCTGTCACAGGAAAATAATCAATGCCAGACGCTACGTGCAGTAACTGTTACCACCCAGAAGTAGGGTATTTTCCTGTAATAACATGTTCTGAAGTTTTTTTATTCCACTTATACCACATCTATTTGCCAACACTAATCATTTTTTTATTAATTAAAGAAGGACATGTGCTTTTTATCTGTTAATAGTTACATTTAATGTGAACATTATGAGCTAGTATACAAAACAAGCTACTTCCTTTATCACTATAAACAGTTCCTTCACCAGCCTCTTTTTTCCTTCTCTTAAAGTTAATAAGAAAGAAAGAAAAAAGAAAGAAAGAAAGAAAGAAAGAAAGAAACAAACAAACAAACAAACAAACAAACAAACAAAC
>CM074929.1:19859274-19872276 GCA_037576815.1 Pangasius larnaudii
AAACAAACAAACAAACAAACAAACAAACAAACAAACTTCTCCTGTCCTTAAGATGTTCCCATGGTGGAAAGCTTACTGACTGTGCTGACACTGGAGACTCCTTCCATTACTGATAAAGAAATGCTATATGTTCTGTTTTCATCTTTTGTTAAATAACGTTTTTAATCCGTTAATAATTATGTTTAGATTAGCGTCTGCCATTCAAGTCACTGTGAATAAAAATGTATCTGAACGAATATGTTATTTTGCATCTGGCACTAGTGTAAGACCTGCTGTCATAGAAAATCAATCAACAACTTCTGACCAATCAGAATTGAGATTTCCACAGCATTGTAGTATAAATGATAACTACAGTTTTCTATCAAAATGTAGCTTCTCCAAGGGTTTGAGTGAAAAAGTGCAACGAAATACAGCTGATATTGTCACATATACATTTATAGTACAGTGAATTCCTTTTCTTCACATATCCTAGCTGGTTAACAAGCTGGGGTCAGTGCGCAGGGTCAGCCATGCTAGCGCAAAGAGGATTAAGAGCCTTGTACAAGGGGCCCTACAGTGGCAGCTTGTTAGTGCCGGGGCTTAAACGTACAACTTCCTGATCAGTAGTCCAGAGCCTTAACTACTGAGCCACCCCTTCCTCATGGTGTGTAATGTTTTTATAGAATCATTTTTGCCTGTTCTTCTGAAGGGCACCATTCATTTTAAACATTTACATTTGCTAGGTTTCCCATTAGCTATATATGAGACTGATGTCCATAATTGTGTTATAGTCACCATTTGATTGTGTATAGTAGTGTTACAGTGTGGATAGACTGTGTATAGTTATGTATAGTTGTGTATGTGTGTTACACTCACTGTTATTTGGATTGTCTCCTATAATGTGGTGTCGGCCGCTCCAGTACCACAGCAGCAGAGTGGCGTCTCTGGATCCTGACACGACGTAGCAATCGCCGCCGATGTACGACTCCGAACGCGCCAAACACGTCACAACATCCCAGTGGCCAAACACTATCTGAGTCAGTTTACCTGAACAAAAACACACACACACTCACATAACTAGACACTATGACATGTAACACAGTGACACTATGACAGAGAGTGTGGATTTTAGGAAAAAGTATGGCCATGTTTCCCAAAAAAAAAAAAAAAAAGAAAGTGCATAGACACAGGATAAAATGTTTTCTGGTAAGCTTTACAGATGACTATTATCACCTTCACTTGTAGCTGATTTTTTTTTTCTCCTCATCTTTGTCATCATTGCCGAGATTAAGTAGAAATGTTGGAGAACATTTAGCAATGAAGGATGCCAAGTTAAAAAAAGAATTCCCTCCCAGCTATCACGGTAAAGTCATGTTAACTGACGTTAGCACTGATAATGAGTAGCTAGATGCTGTATGTAGATAACAGATATTGTGTATGTATTATTGCATATTTACCACATTTCAGTTCATTTCCATTAATCGCTCTACAAAATGATACGTTTTTTGGAGAGGTGGAAAAGTTAGTTCTAAAACTTTTATTACTGATAATATTAACATTAATGTTGATAATGATAGTTAGCTGTATTTCTAGTTAATTGAGAGCTGATTTAACAATCGTAGTGAGAACCGAGTGGTAGTCCGAGCACCCAGCTGATGAGGCGGAGCGATGAGGCGGAGTGAAAAGCGGAGCGAAAAGCTACATGAAGGATGGTCTGGTTGGCTTGAGGCTCCAGTCCAAGATGGCTGTCACCATAACGCTAGAGCATTAACGAACAGCATTAAGCTACATGGTGACGTTCTGTTCATGTTTATAGGTGATATCACCTATATATGAAGAACTGTTTTTTTTTAAGGCACATTAATAGTCTACCTATATAGACTTATGTACTTGTAAGCTACATTAGCCTCATAGCTTAAGAGCAACACCAGAAAAGGAAGCAGTTGATCAACTGGTAGAAAAGTAGAAAAAAAATACAAATTAGATTATTCCTTTGAACATCAGAGTTAGAAGAGAGGAGAGAATACACACACTGTACACATTAATGTGTGTATCTGCGTATCTACCCGTCTCAGAGGAGTAGACACGGAAACTCTTGTCCCAGAAGCCGCACACCAGAACGTAGCGATTGTCTGCTGTTACCACGAAACACTGCGAGTTGATCTGGATGCTCTGGTCCACCAAATCCGTGATCTGCCTCTTGTTCGTCCCCGTGTTGTTGGCTAGGACATAGCAAAGACATTACAGCATACTGATTCATAGCTTTATATCCCTTTTGTAGCTTTATATTATCCGATTGGTACTTACAGTATACCCACATCTTTAGTTACAAAACTCTAGTCCAGAACCACATTTTGAGATTTCATTCACTGCTATAAAGACAAAAGTCTCAGCTTCCTGCTATGTACATTTACACTTATTTATTCAGCAGATGATTTTTATTCAAATTGACATTCTCAAGGGGCTAACAGTGGTTTTCTGGCATTTTGCTGAGGATGTTTTTATTTATTTATTTATTTATTTATTTATTTATTTATTTATTTCACTCACATCAATGAAAAAAACAAAACAAAAACAATAAATGGTCAAAAATAAGAGTTTCTGAAGACTGAGCAAAAATGAATGAACGAATGAATGAAAAATAAATAAATAAATACATAAATAAATACATAAATAAATAAATACATATTCTTTTGGGTTTCTAATAACTGTCACATTTTTTAAAGAAAACATAATATTATTAATTAAAAAAGGATGAAAAAGAAAGTTGTATGGTTTTTCCTATGATGCTGGATAACAAAGAAGAATGATCACATGTGATTATACCACAAGAAAAATGATCAGAAAAGACAATAAGAAATAAGAGAATAAGAAACTATAAACAAAAATGAAAAACTAAATAAAATAAAACTAATTGAATTAAAACTCTTTAGAGGTGCCAATAATCTTTTCTCATGTGTTTTGAGGAAAAAAAATATTTAAAAGATTATATATATATATAAAATCCTTGTTTATATATATATAAAAGCCTTGTTTAAGTGTGTGTAATGCTTTCTTTTATACAATTCATTTGACCAAACTTTATTGAAAGCAATAAACAAAGACAACCGTTTTTTTGATGTAATACCATTTATACTCACCAATCACAGAGTCCATTTCAATGGGGAGGTGATGGGCCTGCTCTAATGAATATCCTGGAGCACCCCTTAGACCTGCGACACACACACACACACACACACACACACACACACACAATACATTATTGACAATCCTGATAATATTGAGTCTTCAGAATTTGAGGATCGTTTACACCAATACTCAAGATTAATGTAACATACTGTATAACACAAACATAAAAACACACATAAAAAATATTTCTAATTTCATTTTAAAAGTGCACACACACACACACACACACACACACACACTCACACACTGGCAGTCACTATAGTCACACCCCACACACACTCTGATCCCACGCTGCTCTCTGACCCCTTCGTCTCCACTGAGGGGGGCTTTTCAAACCCACCGGCGAGGCCTCGACGACGTTATTGATTTCTCTCTGTTAGGCATGAGGCAGGCCTGAGGCCAGAGGCAGCCATTTTACACCAGCAGAAACAGACACAGAAGGTCTGGTGGCCTTGTTCCGGTGTTGCAGCTGTGGCCATTAGCAGCACCAAGCTGCCTCTACTTCTGACATCACAGCGCTGACAGTCCAGGAGGTGTGGGAAGAAATGGGAGGCCATGATTGGCTAATCTGGCAAGGCATGTGACCTCTGACCTGTAGGTGAGGCAAGTTCCTGTTGAGGGTCTAGGTGGATAATACTGGCACACATGGTGAAGTGGGGAAAGTGTGGTGGAGGTGGCAAGGTGGGTGTCTGTGTGTGTGTGTGTGTGTGTGTGTTTTTTAGTCAGGAACAAGTATCAGGTGCCATTTGTATATGCATTTATGTGAACCCAGAACCCAATTTTCCCAGATTCTATGCTTCCAAAAGTCAAATATTCCAGGGTCCTGTGTTCCCAAAACCCAATATTTCCAGGGTCTCATTCGCCAAGGGTCGCAGATTCCCAGAGTTAAATGTTTCAGGGTCCAGTTTTCCCAGAACCCTATTTTCCCATGGCACTATATTTGCCAGGTCCTATTTTCTCATGGTTCTATATATCTAGGTCCCTGTGCTCCCAGAAACCTATATTCCCAGTGTTCTTTATTCCAGGAACAAATTTTCCCCAAACCCCATGTTCCCATTGTCCTGTGTTACCAAGACCCTAAGAGTACCCTAGGCTCTTATGTTTTCAGTATCCTTTGTTCCCAGAAATGTATGTTCCCAGGCCCTTATATTCCCAGGCTTTAATTTTCCCAGAAACCTATATTCACAGAGTTCTATATCCAAGGACCCATTTTTTAACCCCAAAAACCCATGTTCCCAATGTCCTATGTTCCCAATGTCATATGTTACAAAGTACCCTAGGCCCCTATGTTTTCAGTATCCTGTGTTCCCAGAAATCTGTTCCCATGGTTCATATAGTTCTATGATCTCTAGAATGCTATGCTCCCAGAATTCTATGTTCTCGGATTCATGTGTTTCCAGAACTCTATCGGCCCTATATTTCCAAAGTCCCAGTCTCGCAAGTCCCTATGTTGCCAAAACAACTAAAATGCTTTCATGTATAAATGCACAGGATAACATTAGATTAAGATATCTTCTAGCCACAGTAGCTACCATAGTGTCTATAACTGTGTATGTGCATGTAGCTGGAGCTGGTCACAAATGCCAAGAAAAGTCAAGAACAAAACTCAAAAGGAATCATCTAACCACAGTAAGCCATAAGCAGCGATATCCACCAAGCTCAAAGCAGTAGCTTCACTCACCCACGGTGTTGTGCCAGCGGTTGACAGCGAAAAGGCGGCTGCAGGTCACCGTGACGACGGCTGGCATTGCCAGGTGAGGCAGCGTGTTAGCAGCCACGTGGGTGACCGGAGAGTTGGAGGGGAACTTCAGTACCATGATGACGTCTTGCTGCATCTGCTCCTTAAACATGAGCGGACTCTGCGGAAGGAAACACTGATGAAGAGACAGAGCGTGAAGGAGAAGGGAAAGGGAGCATGGGGGAGGAAGAGGGAAGAGTGAGAGGAACAGAGGGATGGAGAGAGGAAATTAGTATGAGGGTAGTGGTAAAAAAAAAAGAGAGGGTAGAATGGAAAAAGGAAAAGTTGCACAGGGAAAGAAAAAGTCCTCTGCAAAGTGCAAAGTCGTCTGTCCTGAAAACTTTCCTGTGTCTGACAACCTACAGCTTTACAGCTGATTGCACTGACACTGGAGACTCCTTCCGTAAATGCTAAATAAACATCAACATATCAACAATTACACAAATTTTTAATCTATGTACTGTACATGGAGTGTCTGCCATGTAACTTCCTGTGTAACTAGTTACTTCAGAAATAATAATGTATTGCTGTAAAAAGTACATTAATATAAATCTGTGATCTTTGACAACTATTGTCAGAGCTGCTGTTATAAAAAATAAATCAACACCTTCTGACCAATCAGATTCAAGAATTCAACAGTGTGGTGGAATAAAATATAACCCAGAAATGAAGTACATTTGCATGCACACTAACAACCTTCCCATAATCCTCGGTGGTGAGCTTCCATCTGCTAAAACTGAGAAAAGGTTCAGTTAAGAGGTCTCGCTGGGGTTTGGGTGAAGTGTGTGTGTGTGTGTGTGTGTGTGTGTGTGTGTGTGTGTGTGTGTGTGTGTATAAGAGAGTGTATTATGCACAAGGTACAGGTCAAAGTTCAGAACAGAAACGATTTTCAATACTACTTCAAGATGTTACAGCAGGACGTTTAATAATACAGTTATGTTAGTGGGTATGGAGCTGCTCGTACCTGCTGCACTCATTCACAATCATTCAGTTCGGTTCACTTTTAACACAACATTTTCACCGAGCAGCTGTACAGAAATACAGATGTAGATTTAGATCCCTAAATCCAGTTTGATACCGGATAGCAGGATTATGATTAAATGACAGGATGTTCAGTATGACTTATTGTGACTAGGATATCCAGGAATCCAGGTATGATTATCCTTAATCAATAATGATGATAACATTTCCAACTTGAAATGAATCTGTGCTTGAAAAATGAAAATATTATACAATAAAATATTACTGTCTATGCAGTTTTCAAGACCTGTGCAAGTGCTGGGTTTCCACCCATCCCTTTTCTATTTTTCAACCTTTTACGCCTGGATGCAGTGGAAACGCTGGTCTAAACTGTGAAAAAAATGATGGAAATGATGTTTTTTTTTAAGTAAATGATGATGCAGTGGATATAAGAATTATGTCTCAGTGCTATAACTCTATAGCTAAATATAAACATGAATACAGAGGCACTCATAAGTGCTGTTTGGACAGATGAAGAAATAAAATGAAACCAGACCAGGATTTTCACAGCTAATGTGCATGTGGTATACATTTTGTTTTGTGTGTTTATAGATCACTGCTGTTGTTCTATTTACACATATTCATATCTATCATATATCTATTCGTATATTCTTGTATCTTTCTATCTGTCTGTCTGTCTGTCCATCTATCTATGTGTCTGTCTGTTTATCTGTTCACCTGTCTGTCCTTCTATCTATCTATCTATCTATCTATCTATCTATCTATCTATCTGTCTGTCTGTCTGTCTGTCTGTCTGTCTAACAGTTAGCCTCTCTGTCTCTCTCTCTGTCTGTTTGTCCATCTGTCTATCCACCTGTTTGTATGTCTGGTGTCTATCTATCTATCTATCTATCTATCTATCTATCTATCTATCTATCTATCTATCTGTCTGTCTGTCTGTCTGTCTGTCTGTCTGTCTGTCTCTGTCCATCAATCTACCTGCCTGTCTCTTTGTAATAACTGACCATTTATTTCTCAGACATCTGACTTTAAACATACTCTATATATTTTTATGCTTCTGCTCTTTTGTCACTTTTACCTTTTCACACAACAAACCATGTGTTAGAGAAAAATCTTCTGAATAAACACAGAAAGAGAGGATTGTGAAGAACACAGAACCTTCACAATCCTCCATAATAATGATAATGGTTATGATTATGATTATGATAATGAATGTTCTTGATAAGGTAAGTTCACCATGTCATGATTATGCTAATGATAATGTTTGTGTGATGTTGTTGAGGTGAACAAGCAAGGAAGACTTTCAATACATTTCAATAAAACACAAACCTAGAGGTACTGTACCATGAGGCTTCTGTGTTTGACTTTTCTCTTCACATGTTTGAATTATAATCCACTATTTTATTTTCATTTGTCTGGTTTGATCTGGTGTGATTTCTGTCATAAAACCCCCAAATATGGGGTCATTTTTTGTTTAGTGACATGGCAGTGTTGTGATATGCAGTTGCTCAAACTGAAGTCAAACAGATGTGTTACTTGTGTGTTACACACATTATGTGAATGATTCTTCTATTCTTCAGTTAAAATATAATCCTAAAAGGTGAATACAGCAAGCGAAGTGCTATATGACCAGTAGAGAGTGCTGTCCTCTCATCAGACACTATAACAGAACCCTGTTATTCTGAGGAAGCTGTGCACTTTGAAAAGTATGTCAAGATTGTGCGTGTGTGCGCATGCGCATGAACGTGTGTGTACTGTACTACTGTATGAGCCAATGACTACCCGAGTTAAGTTTTCCCAGCAGCACATCTGTACCTCAGCTCTGCAGTCTCCTGTGAGAAGATTAGCATCATGACACACTGCACGAATGTGATGCACATTACTCAGGATGAAGATGTGCTCATTAAAGCTGTGGGCATACGGGCGTGAAAAACAGCGGCGGCGTGCGCCGTGAAGGTCAGACGTGACTGCCCTCGTCTAGAATAATAGCTATGGCAGTGCGGGTGGAGCCACGTAGCGAACATGTACATATACACAGACACTAGGAAGGGTCTGAGCACGCACACACACTCGTACACACACATGGTGCTCTCACCAGGTGCATGGCGGAGCTGCGAGGAGGATGGGGCTCGATGAGCAACTGAGATGGCGTCTGTCCAATGCTCTGGATCTGTGCCTCCATGGCCTGCAGTGAAGAAAAAGAGAAAAAAAGGACAAAGGATAGAGAGATGTAGAGAGAGGAAGAAGGAAGAGAGGCAGAGAGAAAGAGAGAGGGAGGAGTGTCACTATCAATAGGCATCAAATGAGTTGACAATGCAAGCAAATCCCCAACTCAGCCTTTGCTTAGAAAGAGGGATAAGAGCAAAGTGTGTGTGTGTGTGCGCGTGTGTCTGTGTGTGTGTGTGTGCGTGTGTGTGTGGGTTCCCAGTCCCCAGTGTCATGCCACCCTCCCCTTCCTGTCTCCTTCAACCCCCCTTCCAAGTCTGCAGAGTCATCCAAGTGTTAGTATAGAAGAGACAAGCCTTTTCCTATTAACACGCTTGAGTTAACCGTGCCCGTTTCCAGAGGCAGACCCAACAGACGCTAACCTGGCCTGACACACACCGCCCGCACTGCACCATGGCCTGTGCTCTGATGTTATTGTGCCAGAGACAAAAGATGGAGAGCAAACACACACACACACACACACAAGAGATACGATAATGTGAGGAAAGATAAAATATGATACAATAAGGTACAATAAGATAAGAATATAAGATAAAATAAGATGAGATAAGATATGATGAGATGCTACAATGAGATACAAAAAGATGAGATAGATCAGAAAATGAGATGATAAGATATGATGAGATACTATAAGAAAAGATAAGACATATGATAAAAATGGCATATGATAAGGCGAGAAAAGATAATAAGAGACTAATATGAAATATGAAAAGATGAGAAAATATATGATTAGAAGATACAGTGAGATACAATATAAGATAAGATATGATAATATACAGTAAGGTGAGATGCAATATTGCATTACTTGTGCACATGACAATAAAACTTGAAAACCTGAACCTCGAGGTACCAAGGAGATAAGATAAGATAAGACATAATAAGATGAGATGAGAAGATAAGATATAATAAGATACAATGAGATAAAAAAGAAGAGAAGATATAATAAGATATGACAAGGTACAATAAGATGAGGATAAAATACAATAAGATATGATAAGATGAGAAACGATGAGATGCGATATGTTACAGTAAGATGAGAAAACAAGATACAATATGATACAATAAGAAAGATAAGATAAACTTTTCTATAAACCGACAGTTTGGGATCTAAAATCTGATTGGCTGAATTTGTAGTTGTTGTAAAATCTTCGCTATGTACACACCTGTGAGCACATCACAGTAACTGAAATCTGAAAATTCTTCACTAGCATCATAATATGATAAGTATACCGACCGAAGGGTAGCAGCATGATATGAAGCAGAAGTACAGAAATATATTATGGAAATATAGTATACTGAAAGAATGCTATATCAGCAAAAGCGCAAACAAAAGAGCTGGACCAATAAACCAGATTACTGTCCATATGTGCATGATACAAAGGTAAAACTACTGCTTAGAACTATAATGCAGTGTAGTAAATTTAGAGAAAATATATTATACTACAGCTTTCAAGATACAGTATATTTAGCTAAAATATATAGGAAAAAGAACTTTTACTACCTCAGGGCAGTAACTATGTAACTGTACCTTCGAAATAACCTAAAAGATCCATTTATGTACCTTAAACCGATGTTGTTTCCAAGACTTTAAAAATAACAAGCAGATTTAAAGCCAGAAGAGGCCATTATACTGCTTACAGAGTAACACTTCTATTACATGTGTATGAAAATATGGCGTTCCATATTGATTTGCAAATGAATGCAACATTTAATCATCTTCAGTAAGCGCTTTATCCTGGATAGGATGGAGGTGGATCTGGAGCTCATCCCAGAAATACTGGGTGTGAGTGAGGAATGCACCCTGGATAGGACGCCGGTCCATCACAGGGCACCATGCAAACACACACACACACACACACACACACACACACACACACACACACACACACACACACACACACACAGTCACAGACTCATTCATACCTAGGGGCATTTTAATGTAGCCAAACGACCTACCAGCATGTTTTTTGGAGGTGGTAGGAAACCAGAGGAAATCCAGAGGAAAAGGAGAGAACATACGAAACTCCACTGGACACCCCAGAGTTGTGCGGTGGCAATTGTACCCCTGCACCCCTGTGCCCCTGTGCCCCTATATACTGCTGTAAATTGTAGTTGTGATTTTGGTGAACCAGAATTGATGTGAAGATAAAAGACATAAACCGCCTTATTTTAACGCCAAAATGTTATTTTGACCAGAATTCTTTATGTCTGTTGGATCTTATGGATGCCGCGATTCAAAAGACTCTCAGAAACACTCGTCTTAAACATCTGCCATCAGTCAGGATGCTTCTAGTACAAAACAAAATATTTAAAGTAGGGATTAATGCATGAATGTATGCCATCAATCCAAAGCATTTGAACCTACTGCCACAAAACTGCTCCAACGCACCACTGGTACATACAGTGCTTTTCCTTGTATGTAGTCCCATTTTGTCGCCAAACATGCTGATGGTGCTCATGCTCATTTCACCACAAGACCACTTTTAAACCTAATGATGCTTGGTGAAGTTCAGATGTGAAGTTTTGTGAGAAGCTCTCGTGCAATGCTCACAAACAGGTTGTTGCTATGAATCTCTGTTCTTTGGACACTTTTTTTTTTCATTCCTTCACCATCCTTCTCAGTCTGTTCATAGGTCCAATTCCAGGAAACAAACTGTTTTAGATGTGTGAAACTTTTCTTTATATCACTAATTGTGCTTCATGGTATTTTTTTTTTACTTGTGTATGTTTTTTTTTAAATGTATCCATTATCTGATTTGTGCAGGTCTACAAAAATCTGTCTCTTTGTGTTAAAATTATTTGTTTTTCCCTCATGGTAATGGATGACAAAGCGATTTTACGTGTGCAACCTCAAATTTATACCTGCAGGGCACAGAGAACAGCTGATTCAAGAACATTTTCTTTGTTTTAGTTGTTAAAATTCTATTATTCTTAAAAGGTAGCTCTATTGAGAATGTTTTTTTTTTTATTAGAACAAAGATTAATCTCTGTTATATTGTTTGAAATATGTTGAATTATTTTGTTCAATGCTTATTTAACAATCATGCCAATAATTCTTTCAGGCTGTATATTTTTATCAGTTATATTGTTGAACATGAGCAAAATACTGAATGTATAACCCACGACAATCCCACTCTGTTAAAGGGCTTTTTAGTGGGATGAGCAGTTTTGACTTTAAAATGAATCCGGCTCCACTGGCGAGTAGGAGCATGAGGAAACAAAACTCAAACTGTCTCTACACAAAGATCTATTCACAGCCTGCACACACGCATTGCATGGTTCAGGAAGATACAGTCAAATAAACAGTAGCTCCATCCAAATAATACTGGCAGCTGTTCAGTCAGCGAGTATGCTGGAGCTGACAAACTTTGTTTTATCATATGGTTCACTGTGGGATTAACAAATTGGATGTAAAGTGTGTGAAACAACTAACACTTACTGCCACTAAATTGATTTTGCAAGATGATGTCATGCGATATCTGGAGAAAAGAACAGAGTTTTAAATATAACCGTGTGCTGTTCACATTCAAATTCTGTGGATCATATTACAGGGAGAGCATTTTAGCACACAAACTTTGAATAAGCTCTTTGTCAGTACTGTAGGAAAAAAAAAAACTTCTTTCACTGAAAACTGCTTACCTTTGAGTGAAAGAGCATATCTATGATATGATAACTGTTTGGTTTATTTATGTACTTTTCAATTTATTTTTATTTATTATTTATTCATATCGTCTTGTTCATCATACATATCTTTCTGCACTTTTTGTCATTAGTATTGTCATAAGTACAAGAAGATACCAACATCATACTGACATCCTATTGCTGATTGATAAAAAAAAAATTAAAAAGACATCTTAGAGAAATGACTGTGTGCGTGTAACGAGAGGAGAAATCTGTAGCTTGTTGATTTCTTTTTTCTTCAAGTGGTTGTTTTTATTTTTGAAAAATATAGCCATATAAGGCCATCTTCCTTTTAAAACGTGATGCATTGTTTTCAGGCATTGTTATTATTCCTGAGATATATCTATGAATATTTTATACCTGCTAGTCATGACTATTCATAATCAGACCCTCAAATAATATTATCATTAGCTGATAGGTGTAAACATGCTTTCCATAAACCGTGTCCATGTAGGTTTCCGTACACCTCCCAAAAACATACCAGTAGGTGGATTATGTATGCTAAACTGCCCCTGTGTGTGAATAAGTGTGTGAATATGTGTGTGTATGCATGATGTCCTGTAATGAACTGGCATCCCATCCAGGGAGTATCCCCACCTGATGCCCAGAGTTCCTGGAATAGGCTCTGGATCCATCACAACCCTGACCAGGATAAAACGATTACTGAAGACGAATGAATAAGTGACAGGTGTAAGTTCAGAAATGCAGCTGCTGCTTATTCAGAAAAACAGAAGCGAAATACTTCATTTTGAGTGCTGCCCATTTGTGGTGTGCTGATTTTATAGAAGTTTATTTTAGATCCTCAGCAAGGAGTCAGCAAGGTAATGTTAGTTTACTGGAGTAATTGGGCTAGCTAATATCACGGTGAACAAAGAGAAAAGTTGGATTTTGTTTAATCGGTTGTTTTTCCAGGGTTGGAATATGCATCACTGTTTAATGCCATTAAACCCTGAGCCAAGTTAAGTGCTGCAAATATACTGATCTGAGCTGTCCTGAGAGAAAGGTGCTGTTCTGTGAGTATAAAAAGTTAAGAGAGGATACAAGATTGACAAAACCACCCAAAACTGTCCTACGCAGTGTTTCATCTGAATGGATTTGTTTGATGCTTTGCAGCACGAATGACACATTACATTTACATTTACATTTACATTTATAGCATTTGGCAGACGCCCTTATCCAGAGCGACTTACAATAGTGCTTTGAAGTCT
>CM074929.1:19872376-19883474 GCA_037576815.1 Pangasius larnaudii
CACACACACACACACACACACACACACACACACACACACACACACACACACACACACACACACACACATTCACATACTCATTCACAGCTAGCAGTGTGTTTTGGGGCGGTGGAAGGAAACCGGAGAATTTGGAAGAAACCCACACAAACTTACACAGGGAATGTAAGATTTTGTTTTAAATTATGAACAGATGGCAAACCTAAACCCTCATGTCCTACACTGATAACAGAATATCCCTTCTTCCTGAAGTATTTTCTAATTTTTCATACTTAAAATGCCATACTTTTCTAAACTTCCAAAGATCTGTGGTCTCTGTCAATAAGACCCTATATAAGGTTTAAAGGTACACGGCATACTCTAATACACGATCTCTAATTAAAGTACAAAATAAGTAAAACCTGGCAAAATAATTAGTTTAATTTCCTTTCGCCCAAAGTCAGGGTTCAATACTATGCCAAAACATAATACAAACATGACAATGAGCGATGTATGCATGTAAATGGACATACTGGTATTATTATTAATTGTTATTTATACCACAGTGTAGTTGAATTCTTGAATCTGATTGGTCAGAATCTGTGCTATATTTTATATGACAGCACAGCGCGGACCATAGTTGTAGGTGTAACGTCAACGTTTATATTAATGCACCCGTTCTAATACGTTGTTGTTTCTATAGTAACAGCCCATACACAGGGACTTGTATGGCAGACGCTCCACATAACCTAAGACTGGTAACAAGCGAATTTTAAAAAATGTGCTGCTGTTAAACAAAGAAAAACAGATCATTTTAAAGTGTTTTTGTTAGGACACATTTGTGGAAGGAGTCTCAGTTGTAAGTGCTTTGAAACAGCCACAGTGCTTTGTCAAGTTTCTTAGCATGGAAAAGACTTCAGGACAAAGGAGTTTATGCTTTATGGTTTCTCAATAAAATGATAAAATGGATTAGAGAGAGAGAGAGAGAGAGAGAGAGAGAGAGAGAGAGAGAGAAAGACAGAGAAGCCAGTGCTAACCATCTAGTGAGTGAACAATGGCTATCTATCATGGCTATAATGAAAGTGAGAACAGGAACTAATTTGTCTCTTAATTAAACATTGTAATCATTGTCAAATCGCTGTTTTAGAAGTGGAACAACACAGCCCAGATTGTGCGGTTATACAAAAATATATGATCATTTCTGTATAACTGCACAGTCTGGAGTTTTTTATATTGTACATCATGTAGCGCATTGTTGCATCTCTCAGGCTTAGCGTCAATGTCTATAGATGTCCCGACTTTCTATTCCATCAGTTTTCTATCACTAAGAAGAATGAATCATCTGAACATTTAATACAATCATTGTCAGTCCTCATCATGAACAGCCCTCATTAGTGGTATTGAGCCTAATGGTTAGAAAGTCGGACTTGTAACCTGAAGGTCGTGGGTTCGAGTCTCGGGTCCGGCAGGGATTGTAGGTGGGGGGAGTGAATGACCTGCTCTCTCTTCCACTCTCAATACCATGACTGAGGTGAGACCCTTGAGCAAGGCACAGATCCCCCAACTGCTCCCTGGGTACTGATGCAAAAAAGGCTGCCCACTGCTGGTGTGTGTTCACGGTGTGTGTGTGTGTGTGTGTGTGTGTGTTCACTACTGTGCACTTGGATGGGTTAAATGCAGAGCACAAATTCCGAGTATGGGTCACCTCACTTGGCTACACGTCACGCCACATACCACATGCACATATGGGTGTGATGGTGAGTTGTGGTGTATATATATATATATACCACACCTGACCATCACACCCATATGTGATTCTTTCCCAAAGTTGGAAGCACACAATTGTATTGAATGTCTTTGTATGCTGTAGCTTTACAATTTCCCTTTACTGGAACTAAGAGGCCCAAACCTGTTCCAGCATGACAATGCCTCACAAAGCGAGCTCCATGAAGACATGATTTGCCAAGGTTGGAGTGGAAGAACTCGAGAGTTAGCCCCACTGAACAACTTTGGGATGAACTGGAACACCGACTGCAACCCAGGCCTTCTAATGTGACCTCACTAATGCTCTTGTGGCTGAATGGGCAAATCCCATTAGTCGCCCTACAAAAAATAGCAAACAGACTTCCCAGAAGACAGGAGGTTATTATAACAGCAAAAGGGGAACTAAATCTGGAATGGGATGTCCACAAACTTTTGGCCATTTAATGTGCAAACTTTAGAGAGTAACACCCCAGTGACAAGTCTGTATCACGGAAGAGACAGTTTCAAACTGATTTTCCCAAAAGTGAGGAAAGAAAACGCTGCAGAGGTTACATACTAAACATTCCAGGCGACAGTTTGGAAGCCATGCTTTTAAAAATACTTTTTACAGAGTGTCAATATAAGTACAACATAGAACATGATGATCTATGGATAACAGACTGGCCCCATTGCCACCTGATCTCTCACCACATGAGTTTATATGAGCTGAAAAATCCATAAAACTAGTCAAAAAGGATGTATTGGGAATTTATAACAGCTTGGCATGCCAAGTTGAATATATCTGTTAGACGTTAAGGATAAAAGAGGATACAGTTAAATATACAGTATTGCTGCAGGCATTTAGTCCAAAATCTTTTCAAATTACATTGTTCAGTATTGTTTTTAACAGTTCCTTTCAAACAGTACAAAGTAGAATAGTAGACAAAGCACAATATTATATTCATGTTCATTAACTTAGTGGTAAAATTGCTAATTTGTTTGGATGTAAGTACATTTAACAATTTCTATGATATCATCTGATATCATGCATCATTCTAAAAGTCTTTAAAAGTTGGTAAGGTATTTATAAACTCTAGTAATACCTCATAAAGCTCTAATAATGTGTGCTAACTAATTCCTAGATAACTTGTAACTAATCATTATAATGTCACATGCTGTACTAAATGACATTTATAACTAATAATTACCTGTGGATAATAATTAAGTTGTAAAATGTATTAACAATTATAAAATATTGTAAATATTATATTATACACATTTAATTCCAGATTAATTACAGAAACACATACAGATATATTATTGCAAGTTTGAATGAAAAAGTCAAAGTCAAAATAAAAAAGTACATTACAAAAATATATTAAAATACTCTCTCTCTCTCTCTCTCTCTCTCTCTCTCTCTAATATATATATATATATATATTGTATATATATAAAATAAAATATATAAAAAAATATATATACATATATATATATGTGTGTGTGTGTGTGTGTGTGTGTGTGTGTGTGAATTAATAAATTATAATGGGTTTTTGTCTTGGTTTTGTCCTTTGTCTATGTAGCTTCGTGTCCCTCCAAGGTTAAGTAGGTGCTACATGTGTGTTTGTGTGTGTGTGTGTGTGTGTGTCCTTGTCATGTTTTCATTATTAATCTGTAACTAATTTGAAACAGCAACAACAAGAACAAAAAACCTACTAGGTACAACCTAGCTATATTGATGACTAATTTATCACATCATTCACTTTACAATTACAATATTAACTTATTAACTTTTTTTATTATTATTCACAGGTCATTATTAGTAAAAAAAAAAAAAAGGCTATTTAGTACTTACAGCGTATTATTAAAACTGCATAAGGCATTATTAGACTTACCAACTTACAGAGAATTCTAAGCACAGTTATAATGATTTATGAACATGGGCTTCATAGAAAATGTTACCGTCAGTTTTTTCATGTGGTCGCCAGACGTAATTTTTGCAGCCAGAAATAAATGTACCAGCGCAACAGGGGATGTGATAGTTGTCAAAAAATGTTACCGCTGAGTAGTATTTTTCTGACAGGATTAAAAGTCCACAAAAAGACAGAAAATGTATTTATTGTACGTTCTGAAAGTGTTGACGTAAACTCTGAGTCGATTTGTATATCATTATAAAACTGGCACTGTGAAAGAATAGTGCAATGGTAAGTGTTAAATATAAAATTAATTAGCAGATAAAACAATCATTATTGAGAAAATGTAATAAATGTCATGCCACTTATACAAAGGATAAACATCCTAAATCACATCCTAAACAAAGATGCCAATCTAGTCTACCGATCTAGCACGATAGATGCAAAGCTAGTGCTATCCACTGTAGCACTGAGAAACTCGAAGCGTGATGTGACAAATGAATCAGCGCCGATGCGGAGGACGGTGAGACATAGCCAACAAGTATGGGTTTATGTTGACATGGCACACAGAGTGTGAGCTGTTCAGCTAGACTGAGAAGGAGGCTTCACGTGGCGAGAGCTGATGGATGGGACTCTTCCATCAGCCACCGGGGGTCTTGTAGGTGTCTGTCAACACTAGCAAACATGGTGGCACATGCGTTCACTGACACGGCCACACGCTCCTGTAGCACACACTATCAATAACCGATGTATAGTGTCATGCGTCTGTCAGAGTTCCAGACCAAGAAAATATGTCAAATGTGTCAGGTGAAAAAAAAAAAAAAATGGCGGCCCACATTAGGAAGTTCTGTAATGCATCCAGCATCTTTGTCATGTCTTTGAATTGCAGAAAATCTTTAAGTAATCATATTTATTGTTGCATTAATCAATGAAATGTCATGGACATGGTAGAATATTCTACAGTTTAAATCTTAGTAATGCTAAATATGAAGTTAGAATGCTAAGAAGGTAATTCAGTTCTAGCAGTGCTAGCAGGCTTTATGCCACAATTTGCCATATGAGATTCATTTCTAGTTGTATTTTGTGTAAATACTGTATATTGATTGATTTGAAAATTTTAATGCCAACCATTATGTTGAATAACATTTTTTAAAATTTGGAACGTCTCTCATATTATGTCATGTTTTCCTGTAAACAGAGACGTAACAGTGGAATGATATCACAAAAGGACTAAACACAATGAGTGTAATGTTATAAGGAATGGTGTGATGAATCATAGTTACTGTTACCGCCCTGAACCTGAATATTTTCCAATACCAGCGCATCTAAAAGTGCTTTATTACTCTGACACCACAGCAACTTGCCAATGCTAACAAATTTTCTTTATTACAAGAATGACCTCATACTTTTATAGTTTCTTTTAATTTTGTGGAACATCCGCAAAACAGCCATTGCCTCAGCGGCATCTATTTATTTCCTCTCTCTCTTGAAGTTAATAAGACAAAAACAAATGCAGTTTGTCATGTCACAGAGAAACTACAAAGTGTAAACTCCTTTGTGCTGAAGACTTTCTGATGTAAAATAAAAATAAACTAAGAGCATTAACTCTGACTGCTGAAGACTCCTTCCATAAATGTTCAATAAACATCTCCTTACAGAAAAATTTGCCATGATTACAATTACATGTACTTTCAATCCGTTTATGTTGAGCGTCCATCATACAAGACGAGTCATTAAAAAAAAAATCATATTTGTCCCATGTATAGCAATTTTCTCTCCATGTTTTAGTTGAATTATTAAAACCATATACTGATGGGGGGTGGGATACCAGATCAGACGGCCAAAACGAGAACTTTCTATGTGCTATGTGACTTTCATCTGCATTTCATTATTTCATCAGCCATTTGTATGCTCCTTTAGATAAATTTTCAATGGTACCATTACAAAACCAGTGATAAAAGCCAGTGATGCTACCTGTGCAAAAGAAGTATGGAAAATTGCCCAAACTTGGTCATGTCATTTCAACATGGTCTTATGATTCTTCATCATGCCTCATCGCAGGCCTGACCTCTGCACCATTGGACTCTTTTGCAAACTTTGCCAGAGCCGCCTCTAACACATTTGGCAACCATTAAACGTCAGTCACCGCTGCTTTACGCCGCAGTCCATCAAGTAACAACCGACTCGCATTATAGCTATTTTAGGTTAGGCTCAGGAACAGGGGTCATGACGTCTGCTCAAATAAAGTAATCTGATCCAAAGATCTGAGAAACAGGCAGCCATGTGGAACACATCACTGTGTTCCTGCCAGACAGCACAGTCATGAGGATGGAGAGAAAAACAGAGACAGGAATTTCTGCAAAGAGTCACATTCAAATCACAAGCAATCGTGACCCAGAAATTGAGAGCAATGGAAAACATCTACACAGGGTTTTTTTTTTTCTTAGAAGAAAGCAAGAGCGCCAATGATAAAATATCCACGTGTGAATAACTGTAGCAACAATGAGATCAATGTCAAGGGAAATTGTGCCAAATATGCCAATTATCCTGAAAAGAAGCAGATGTTTTCTGGTTTCAACCTTGCAATTTAACACGATGGGAAACTCTTCCTTCTCCAGGCTGTCTGACTTCACGGCATCACCTCTGGAGGGTGAGATCTAAAACTAAAGCAGCAGTGGAGGTTATCTGTAGGACACATCCCTTTGGACCATCCAACATGCCAATACTCTGATCATCACACCTTTACAGGAATAAAAACAGGCTCTATCACCAATGGGAATCTGGAACCCTTCACTGGCAGTTAATTACATTAATCCATGTTAAGCTGCTGTTTGTTAGCATTTGAGAGACCTCTTGCTTCATGCATACAACTGCATTCCCCAAAGCTACACTCTTATCCCCACTCGCTTTTAAAGTATACGTATGCGAGATGGCTTCCACATGTATTCTGTATAACTCAACGTTATTATCAGACTATACCTGTTTCTCAAATCACACACTTATGTGCTATTCTAAACCATTTCTGAGTATAAACACCAATTATGAAACCAATTTTCCTGTAAAACAGTTAGTGTTGGAATTTTAAAAAACCTCTCATGTTGCGTATAAACCTAATGTACTAATCTTCTTGATCTTCTGGATCATCATATATTTACATCGTACATATACAACATTTGGCAGGAGGCGGTTTGATGGTATAGCGGTTAGTGTTGTGGCCTCACAGCTCCAGGGTTCCCAGGTTCAAACCTGGGCTTGGGTTTCCTCCAAGTTCTCCAGTTTCTATCCACCTCACAAAATCATTTGAATAGGTTGATTGGTGAATACATCACCCCTAGGCATGAATGAGCATGTGGTGCCCTGCAATGGATTGGCATCCCATCCAGGGTGTATTCCCACCTTGATCCCAGTGTTCCCGGGATAGGCTCTGGATCCACCATGAACTGACCAGGATAAAGTGTATATGAAGATAAATGAATATGTGGCAGACACTCTTATCCAAAGGCAAGAGACGTTCACACCAGCACTTTGATCCATGCCTTTCTTCTGTCTTGAGGAATGGCGCATCAAGTCAAGGAAAATATCTTTATGTATAAGGTCATAGTATGCAATTTGAGACACAGCTTATGACAATAACCACAAAAAAGGCAAAGGGTTTACTTGCCACTCTTCTGTCATTGTGTCTGATGAAAAGTTGGGATGGAATCTCTAAACATTTTGACCTAAATGTTGACATAAAAACCTGCCAGACAGAGATGTTTCTGGCCTGCCTTATTCTCTCTGGGATATTGCATTTAATCATTTACAGGAACTCTGGAAAATGAACAAGGCTGTTTATGGCATCTGTGTGTGCACGCATACTGTACATATAGTATATACGTACAAATCAAGGATATTCATTCACTGCTTCTATTCTACACTATATGGCCACAAACTTTTGTTTTTTCTGAACATCCCATTTCAGATTCAGTCCCCCTTTGCTGGCAAAATAGCCTCCACTCTTCTGGGAAGGTTTCCCACTTGATTTTGGAGCATAGCTGTGGGGATTTGTGACCATTCAGCTACAAGAGCATTAGTGAGATCAGGCACTGATGTTGGGCAAGGAGGCCTAGGGTGAAGTCCAGGTCAG
Organism: Pangasius larnaudii; assembly: GCA_037576815.1. Classification (NCBI taxonomy): domain Eukaryota; kingdom Metazoa; phylum Chordata; class Actinopteri; order Siluriformes; family Pangasiidae; genus Pangasius; species Pangasius larnaudii. Next base: position 19,880,132 of record CM074929.1, read on the forward strand.
GCCAGGTGACATTCTATACAAGTGTGTGCTTCTTTACTTTGTAGCAACAGTTTGGGGAAAAAACACATATGTGTTACATATATACCTTTGGAGATATATATATATATATATATATATATACCTTTGGAGAGATAGTGTATCTCAAGAACACTTGGCATGAGGCTGGAATACGCACATTGGATGGGATGCCAGTCCATTGCAAATGACCATGCACACACATCCACACACTCATTCACACCAACCTGAATAGTTTCAAGGAAAGTATACTGTAAGCCTTACAAACTTTCCATCTATCTTCTTTAAGGAATCTTGGTTACTTCCCCAAATCTCAAAGGTTCTACACAGAATCTTACAACAAAGTCTACTTTTGTCTCTGCAACCATCCAAAGAACCCTATACGAACCCTTTCATTTTCTAAAAGTTTAAGTACTTTTGAATGGATCCAGAGCATCCACCATAATCTGCAATACAGTATTTGTTCTAATCTTTGGCTGTTTGGAGAGAATATCTCAGAGCTTAACAAGTGTATTCATTCATTCTTTCATTCATTTGTCTTCAGTAAGTCACGGTGGATCCAGAGCCTATAGTGAGAAGACTGGGTGAAAAGTGGGAATACACCCTGGATGGTACACAAGTCTATTGCATGTCATCTTGCAAACACATATTCACACCTAGGAGACATTTAACAGCTTGATTTTGGTTGGTGAGAGGAAACCAGAGAACCCAGAGAGAACATACAAAACTCCACGCAGGCAGTAATCCGAGCTCAGGATCAAACCAGAACATTTCTCTCATGGAATAAGAGTGTGTAGTAGTGGAGGTCTTCCAGGAACAGCCATATCACTATTTTTACAGCCAATATTTATGGAACTCATGTATGATTCTTAAAGTCCATCTGTGACCCCAATCGTAATGTTTTGTTGGGTTTCTATGCACCTACAAATCTACAAATTTTGAACCAGCATCCGGAATAAAATTAACAGCCAGCACCAAAGTCATCCATTAAAGCAGCTTTGTTTCCTGAAGATACACACTCTGCTACTCAGCTCCTTCTGTATAATGCCCTGCCAAGACATTAAACACTAAAGGCCAATTTTACTGACTACAATGTTGAATAAAGCCCAGCCATGTACCTAATGGATTTTTTACAGGCTTCCAGGGACTATACTATACTAAAGCAAGATAATTATAAAAAATGAAAGAACACAATGCCATAGTCCTATTGTAGATGCAAACAAAAACCCTACACAATGTCACATAGACAGACAGACAAACTGTCTAACATCTCAATAAAAGATGCTACAAAGGAAAAACCCTACTAATTACTTTTCATTTTCATTTACAACCTCCGATTTTCAATTTCCTTTTTTTTTTTTTTGGCCTGTCTATTAATCTAGCCACAGAGTTTCTGTGTGTTTTAATATAATTATAAATTCACTTCATATTCATTAATCCATTCCCATTAGTATGGATACGGTACGTCAACCAGTCATCTTTGTGCATGAGCTGCATATAAGTCTTACTTGATCTTTACACATTTAAAAATCTTATTAAAATGAATACTTCTTCAAATAAACACAGGTGTTTTTTTTTCCACTTTTGGTTGAAAGTCAGATTCAGATTCAGTTTTATTTGCCTTGCTCATTAAAAAATGACCCACTCATTTAAAAAAGACTTTGTGATAAGCAAAACCATTAGGAAAAGTAGAATATAACAAAGTTTTAAAAAGAGCAGTGCAATTTTTCTAGTATGTACAAAATACATTATGTACAGATTATAGACTGAATACAATAATTAAATATTATAAGCACTAAATGAATATTATAATATTGATAGTGAACATGTAAACACACTTAAAAGACACTAAAAATGCAGTAGTCGGTAGAATCTATTCTACTGTTCTACTATATACTATCTATTATGATATTCTAATGTATTTCATTGTACTATATGGTCACAATATGTGTAGATTTTATGAAACCTATTCTCATCAAGGGTGAAAATAGGGTGATTTTGTTTGACTTTGTAAAAAAATAAAGTTGTAAGAAAAGGAACGTATGAATGCCTACCCTTTTATTCTGAATTGTTATCATTTCTTCTGAAGTGCAGGACCCAGGGAGCCCCAGGCTAATGAATACTTGAGAGAATACTGAGCGGCAGTAATTAGTCAGGAATTTCCCTAATGAAGGAAAAGAACAGCTCATGTCAATTTAAATTCCTTTGAAACGGTGAAATGTAGGCCAACAGAGGTAAATAGGGCTAAATCCGAGTAAAAAAGAAAGACTAGTCGCTCTAGAATTAGCATTAGCTCAAGGTGTAGCTATTGTGCATGCTGCTATTGAATCTGAAGCATGTTATAAAAGCTCAGATCATGTCTCCATTCCATCCTTCGTTGATCACCAATGCATAACACAATACACGTACAATGTGATAAACACAACGTGAGTTATCTCTCACCCTGTCTTATACAAATGCACTTCTAGGTCTGTTCACTAGCTAATATTTTCTCCATGCTAGCTGAGAGAAGAGTGATTGTTAGCAATGTGTAATGTACACGCTGCCATGTATACTTGTCATTTTAATATCGCCATGAATTCATGTTATGATCTGTGTTTCTACAGCTGGTCACTGACAAATGTTTGATTTTGCACCATTTCGAGTCAACGGCAGCCTGAGGGATCACCGTCCATTTGACATCCTGACATTTTAATGCCATTATTGCAGTGCTTAATGTTGATGCCGTGGCTGCACCTGTCAGAAGAGAACGAATCAATAACCTGGAGCTAAAGCACAGCCTGACTCTGTGAGATAGCAACATCCAGCTTCATACTTGTGTGTGTCTGAGAGAGCCATCAGACTGTAGGACAGGATCAGTGTCAGCCAACAGAGCCAGAAGCTGGCCTGAATTTCAGAGGAAAATGAGTTGTACAGGAATATTCACTACTTATTTCTAAATGTCCTAATCTGAACGAGAAAGTATTAGGTGAATTAACAAATCATTATTAGTCTCAGTGTATGAGAATTAACATGAACACCAATCTACAGCATACATTAGTAGATTATTAAATCCTGTTAGATAGTCGTGATAGTGCTTAGAAATAGAAGTAAAGAAATGTTTCCCATATTTTCAGCCTCACAGTGAAACTCATTTTCTTTTTATTTACTAACAATTAGAAATTGATTATTTATATTTATTTATTATTAAGAATTTGGAGTGCCAATACTTTTGAAAGCAGTGTAAAGCCCCAAAAAAACTGTTTGGAGGGAAAAAAAAAAATATATATATATATATATATATATATATATATATATATATATATATATATATATATATATATATATA
>CM074929.1:19893460-19903460 GCA_037576815.1 Pangasius larnaudii
GCAGAATTTCACCACTGCTCCCATGTGTGAATTCAAACAGCCAGGGACTGCAAATAAAAGTGCTAGCTCAAAGAATTGTGAGAATAATTAGTTAGATATAAGAATAATTTGTTTAAAAAAAAAAAAATCACATTGACTCCAAATGTCAATTAGCCATTATATTTTGCATCTGGTGTTTGTTTCTTTAATTTTGTACTGGAGCTACAATGAGTAATCTTCACTGTAACTACTATATGCTAAATCTTCATGTACTTGAAGTCTCATTTTTTAATAAATAGGGCCAGGTTTTCCCAAATTATTGATTATTATGATATTAACTGGTAAAACTGTAAAGAGTGTTGCACCTTTTTTTTTTTAACTCAACACAATCATTAAAAGAGAAGCAATAGTCCATATTTACACATTCCAATTCAAAGAGGAATTATTTTATCATTAGCATAGCTTACAGCTCTCAGGATCAATTTCGCCTTAACATATTATAAAAGTAACCAATTTGTTAGCATGTGATAAATATCTGTGAAATCTGTGATCAGACCTTCTGCCGATTCTCTGAGTAATGTTTACACTCAGCATTATGGTAACACCATACTGTGAACTTACAGTGTCTCTAAAACAACAAGTCTGCATGGCATCAGTGAAGAACCGGATGTGGTTGGAGGTAGCTTGTATTTTATTAAGGGTAATCCAAGAATCAGCTACAAAGTATGTAGACGCAAAGTATGTAAAACACAGACAGAAAGCATAACAAAAAGATAATCCATGGTCAGTAATTCAAAACCAGAATTATTACTACAGATGTAAAGAACTGGGAATGTGGGAAACTAAGGCTTGGACTTTAAAACACAGAATAAGATGTTACAATAAGAATTTACAAGGAGAAACAGAAACAACAGAGCAGAAATAGCCAAACTAACCAAGGTGAGACATGAAACAGGTGAACACATTAGGATAATTAACCAATGTCCTGACAGGGAGAGAGACAGAGAATTAAACCAAAACAAAAACACATGAAGTGAGCTCAAAATATAACTACATAGGAATTTTTTTTAGTTCAGCTGCACACACTGGGAAACATGCCACAAGCTGAGAGGAAGAATTTGTGAGAGGTAAGTTAATTTAATTAAAAAATGTAGGTGAGATTCTTCCTATACTTAGGTGCATTAGCATCATAGCTCCAGTGCAAAATAAAAGAAGCAAGTCTTGGCTGATGGATTCCTGTAAATATCTGGTGTAAAAGTTTGCCTGTTGATTCATCAGTCCCACTGAATGTTCGAAAATAAAGGCAAAGGTACTTTACTTGGGTCGTTCCCCATGATTCAGTAGAACTGATGAGGTTCCTCAGATGTGAAACACCTTTAAATTTACAGCACTCTGTCATTGCGGTACTTCTTTATAATAACCTCAGCTTATAAAATGTTCATAAGCCATCATGAGCTCTATTACACAATTAATAAGATTCCTCATAGGTCATGTATTAGACATTTTAACTATTATTTGTAGATTGATCTAAAGTGTGCACTGCATGTGCTGATGATTTATTTATATTTTTAAATGACATGCACACTTTAAACAATAGTTGATAGGAAATATTCAATGGGTTAACTTAGATTCACACATTTTATCGTGGACAAGACAGTTATCTATTCAGGCTAATTAATTACATTTTTAAATAAAAATATTTGAAACAGTAAAACAAAGTACTATAATATAAAATAAAATAATAATAAATTTGCATAGAGGTTACTAATTATTTACCAATAGTGCACGTTTAGCCAGATTTTAAGCATGAATAACTGGTTAATACATCGTCTAATAATATCATTTATAATTATGCTCACTACTTTTCATCAGTAGTGTACATATGGCTTGTAACCAGGTTTTAATCATTAAAAAGTATTAAAATATCATCTATTATTGGCTTTCGAATAAAGTGATGTTATTATACAGCCACAGCAGAATTCAGAATTTCAGCCTGCTTTCAGCACACTGGACACCTTCAGCCAATAAAACTTCAACTTCATTTAACCCACAAGGATCCACAGAGACTGCCACATTCCAAACCTCAGACATGTCCCTCCACAAATTACCCAGAAACCCCTGTGAGAGCATGTGGAGCATGTGCACACGAGGAATTTGGCCTCTTCTCTTTTAATGTCATTCTGGAGCACTTGCTTTTGAAGAGCATTTAAGATCTTCTCCAAACAAGTGAATCTATCAAGTCAAAGCTTAAAGACGTTTTAACGTACACACATGGTAGAGCTTTTAGTACTGTACCGTGTGTGTGTGTGTGTTTGTGTGTGTGTGTGTGTGTGTGTGTGTGAGTGTGTGTGTGTGTGTGTTTGTATGTGTTCATATAGATGTAGCTTTATTGACCGAATTCACAAAAAAAAAAAAAAAAAAACTACAACCTAACTACCTAAATATTGTCCTCCACTGAATGCTAATGGTCACCATATGCTCTGAAAGCCCAGTGTACTCACAGTGACACAAATCATGGATTTAGTAAGGCAGTGCTGTGGCAGTTTCAGAGTCTTAAACTTCACCCAAAGGACCCCAGCCAAAGTTGGATGGAGAAGTCAATCTGTCACCCCGCTGGACATTCTGTGGTGAGAGTTGGCTGATCGGAGCTGAGCTCTGAGCCGTTCTGAGTTCTCTGGCCTCCTCCACCAGGCAGCCATTAAACCCGCTACAGCCTCATAATGGGCTGACGAGTCAATCACACTCCGCCGCTACCTCTCCACGGCGCTAACGTCCAAATTCCACCCACATCTGCAACTGTCACACACTCCACACCTTCAGGCAGACCTGTTTTTTAAGAGATTATTGAGAAATTGCTGGAGGTTTTTTTTTTTTTTTTCAGGAAAATGCTTTCCCATTCTCTTCTTTTCTCTTGGTCTCATCTGCTTGCCAAGTTAATGGCAGATGGATGCAATTTTGGATTTTTTTGTTAGATGAGGTCATTTTTTTGGATCACACTACTGGGAATACAGTGTTAGGTTTGAAGAGGAACCACTTTCTAGCTCTCTCATTTCTCTGTTTATATCTCTATTTATTCTTTTTTTCTTTCTTTGTTTAAAGGCAGATAGAAAGGGTGCCCTAACATTAGCTGCTCAGTCTTTGTTGAAAAGAGTGTGTAGGGTTTAAAGACAGGGTGAGCATGTATGTGTACTGGGTCATTTGCTCTTTTAGGGAGGTCGCCCCTGTTAAGCCAGCTTTCTCTGACAGCTTGTACTCATTACTGGAGGAACAGGGTAATGGAGGGGGTCGGGGACAGACACAGAGGACAAGGGACTCAGAAACAAGCTTCCCTTTAATCAGACTGGATGACTACATTCTTCGAAAAAAAGAGTTTGTCAAGGGTTCTTTGGATCGTTGTGGGTCCTTAGTTTTCTAAAATGGTTCTAATTGGAACCATTTCTGATTGAGAAATACAATGGTTTTTCATCAGACCGTAAAGGTTTCCCCCAGAGTGACAACCAAAGAATCCTTAAGGCTTCAACATTTGGCCTTTTATAAGAGTGTCCTTAGCACTAATCTTCCAAAGGACAAAGAGTATATGCATGTGCAAATATGTGTTTATGGACAGTGGAGCACTGATAGTTCGAGCTTTCTAAATGACTCATAGTTCAAGCCCTCTCTTATTGGGAACAACAATTTGTTGGAAAGTTCTACATACAACTGTTAAGACATTCCCCAAATAGACAAACTAAAAAACCCTTCAGGCTGCAAGATGAAACCTTGTTTTAAAAAAAGCTTCTGATAGGCATAATACGTGTCAGTTGGACCTGATGATAAATTATATGAAATAAAACAGATGGAACTAAATTGTTATGAATTTGCAAGTGTGAGAGCATGTTTGTTCAGATATATTGATATATTATCAGAAAGGGATCTAAGTAGAACTGATTTAGAAAGCATCTAAGAAGAACCATTTTAGGAAGCTAAAAGCTTACCCAGAGAACCTTTTGAAGGGCTTTTTTTTAAAGGGAAGGCATTCTAAAGAGTTATTTGGTTTGTCCATTTGAAGGATCCCTTAATAGTTCTATGTACTACTGTACAAAAGTGTCTTTCCTCTTGTTCCAAGTAAAAAACTTATCTAAAAATTATCTAAGACTGTAAGATAATAGGTGATGTGACATTCTCTAAAAGATAACACCTTTGACTCCATTATTTACCAATTACTCATTTACATCTCTCTGGAGGTATGCTTAAAGATTCTTAGAATCATATAGCTGAAGTGTTTCCTTATTAGAAATGGATTGAAGTAGAAAAATCCCATTTAGGTAGATAATATCTTACTCAAAGAACCTTTGGAAAACTTTTGAAGGAGTTCTTTTTTTTCGTAAGAGGGTAGTATCCTAAAGAGTTGTTTGGTTTGTCCCTTTGGAGGATCCCTTAAAAGTTCTATGTAGTATCCCACAATAGTGGGTTTCCTTTCCAAAAAAGTAGCACCCATTCAAAAATCTAGAACCATAAGGGATTCTTGGGGAGCTTATAATATATCAGGTGATGTGCATTTTACCACCATCCATCTATTTTCTGTACCACTTATCCTACACGGGGTCATGGGGAGCCTGGAGCCTATCCCAGGGGACTTGGGGCACGAGGCAAGGGACAACCCGGGACTGGGTGAAAATCCATTGCAGGGCACAATCGCACACGCACCCCTTCACACACTACGGACAATTTAGAGATGCCAGTCAGCCTACAATGCATGTCTTTGGACTGGGGGAGGAAGCTGGAGTACCTGGAGAAAACCCCTGAAGCATGGGGAGAACAGGTAAACTCCACATAGTCTGGAGGTGGGAATTGAACCACCCAACCCTGGAGGTGCAAGGCAAATGTGCTAATAAGCCACCTTGCCCCCCCCCATTTTAACACTATCATTCTTCAAAGGATAAAGCAGAACAATATCCATTGGCAAACAAATAAAGATCCCATTTACCCTCACTCCATTCCTCCATTCCATTATTACCAATTACCCATGTAATTGGTACATGGGTACATGAGGTACCCTCAAAGATTGTATGCTGTAACGCTAGAGTGTTTTCCTATCAGAAAGGGATCCAAGTAGAACAGTGGAATGCATTCCAAAATGAACCCTTGTAGGAAGCTAAAAACTTACCCAAAGACCCTTTGGAAAACCCTTGAAGATTGCATCTTCCTAAAGAGTTCTTTGCTTTGTCCCTTTGGAGGAACTCCAGGAAACTAAAGAGGAGGAAATTTCTATGTAGTATCCTACAACAGTACTTTACCTTTTCTACTTCTATTCCAAGCCAAACCTATTTGAAAACCGAGGAAACATTAACTATCCACCCAGAAAACTGTGGAAAACATGTTTCTCTTCATTTTCCTGCTCTAACAAGAGCACGTATGGGACAATCTCTATTTGTGGCCAGTTCTACTATGTAAAATTATATCTGTTCAGACACACAAATGGTGCCTGTATTTGTTAACAGGGCTGATGTTCCACCAGCATTCTGCCTGAGTGTATGTTTCGCCTGTACTCTGCATCGTAGCTTGCTGTTCCTGTGTCACATGAGAGCATAAACCATGGCTTTACATAAAAAGACTACATTTTAAATAGCTTTTGTCATTAATGCTTTATTAATTGCCCGGGGTGAAGCTAACGTGATGCGGGGTGTGCTGGAAAAGTCTGACACTTTTAGGTCAGCACGAGTGTGTTCCCCCGTATGCTGTGGAGCAAAGAATCGGAGGAGGAACAGGGCCACGTTCTCCCTGCTGTGAAAGATTGGTTCAGCTCAACGAATTTTGCAGTGTGCTTTTCTTTAAAAGGCCTTAGGCACGGAGTGAAATGAGGCTCATATTATTAAACGGTGTGAATTACATATTGGAACATGTTTGGGAGTGAGTGCTGCAGAGAGCGTTAATAATTTAGACAGTGAGTAAGCAGTGGTAGGCATGTCACTGCAGATTATGAGGTGCATTTATGAGATATTTAAATACAAAATGAGAACTTTTAGGCAGAGTTCATTTGCAAAGGAATTTACGCAATGTTCACACTCACGATAAATACTGTCGATCATCCAAGACATGTTTAGTGTCACAATATTAAATGGGAGACCAAAAAACAAACATACAATTCAATCAATAATCAATCAATCATTCAATTGATAATCAATCAATCAATCAATAAATCAATCTACCTATCAGTACCTGTGTTATTATTATGAAAACATTATGGTTGAGCCTGTAAGCTTCAAGTCTCATCATAGGAATAAAACTATCACATGCACACTAAGGAACACATTCGCTGAATGACAGATAGGCAACACTATTCACGGTTGCTTTTTTTTTTTTGTCCAAAATCATGCAGTGTCTCTTCTGACTAGCAAGCACTGTAAAGAGAAAAGTTGCACTTACTTTTAGCCAGCTCTTTAATTCAAACCACACAGAACTTATGGTTCTATTGTTTGTGCCTTCATGTAATTTGTGCTTCGACTGGACAACGTTTGCTTAGTTTATTTACTTCTCGTTTCTCCGACTGAATTTTGCGAAATCAGTGATCGAGTACGTAATCCATCTCGTTTGTATTTCAATAACTGCTGGCGATGTGTTATAAAGAACAGGAAGGAGAAAGCAAACAAGTATATTCCATAATTGTAACACTAAAAAAATGAGCTGAAACCAGGATATACAAATCACAGAAGAGTATAAATAGACAGACTGATCGAGATCTAAACACAAAACAGATGAACAGAGTCAGGAAACAAACCATTGACAGAAAAGGGGTGGAGACAGAACCAGGAAGCAAATAAACGCATGTTTAAAAAAAAGAAAAGGACACGCAGTGCTCACTGCGCTGGGACACATGTTGAGCCCCACATTGCAGTGTCTGATGCTAGCAAGGCTCTCGAGATACTGAATTACTAAAGGTATATAATCTGGATCTACCAGCAGTTCCTGATTTTTAGAGGTTATAGGCTTCCCATAGTTATTAATAACTAGTTTGTATTATCAGTCAGTGCATTATGCTAGTGTGTCCTGTCTCACCTTGACATCTGAGGTGTCACGCTGGCAGTGCCTCCACGACCGCATGATCCCAGAGAAAGTACGGTTAGGGTGATGGAACTTGTTGCCATTGGAGCTGAGAAAGAAGGTCGTAAAGGGTTCCTGGATTTAAACATAAAACACAAAGAACTTGTCACGCATTTCTGTTAACACATTTCATTAGCAAGAAATGTTTATTCCCGACACCAAAACCACAAAGTTCTGCAGCAGGATCCAGGCTGTGGAGTAATGGCCGCATCACATTACACGGGATTGCCATGTGATCCGTTTCCTGCCGAGCTTGACTGATAATTAAGCACTTGCTTCGACAAATCTGCATTTTTCAAAGGAACTAATATCATTCCGCTACATAAACACTGGCAAAGTGAAATCCAAATTCATTTCTATGGTAATTTGACGCAATGGCATGATTGAGCGCTCCAGGAAGCTCGAGGAAATGTTCCGTTTGCATAAACATCTCAATGTGGAGGACATATCTGTCAGATTATGGAGAGTTAGTGGAGGTTTTTTTTCTTCTTCTCCCTTTCTCCTCTCGTTTATACCCACGGTGCCTGAGGCAGAATTAATTACTGAATGTGGCCTGTTGAGGAGCAGAGCTCTGCCTCTAATTGGCTCATATTCGCCATCATCAGCCAGAGCTGGAGTGACACGGTGAGGCAGGAGGAGGCAGCCAGGGAGAGATGATGGCGTCTACATTTTCATTCAAGCCAAGCTTAACAGCTGTCACAGCACCCTTTCTCCAAATCATCATCATCAAGTCTGTACGTTCTACTGGCACAGCCAATTACAGCCATTTCATTTGTAATATCTGTGAAATTAAACATGCACTGCTTATTTAATTGGGAATATATTTAAATGAGGAACGTTAAGCTTATTTGGTTGGCTTAGTATTGATAGTTTAATGCCTGCTGTAATGGCCTGCCCTGTAGTAGGATAAAAAAAACTCTGATGTAACAACCAGGAACTGTTTTTATTTTAACTGCTATAAAATATAAATTGAATTAGCAAATTGAAAATGATAAAATTATATATAGTATTTTCTTACAGAATTATATTATTATTCACTAATTGAGCTTTTTTTTTTTCTTTTAATGCTATCGCTTTCTTTTATAGTCCTCTAAGATATTAACCGGTTAATTGTGTGGTATAAACTCCGAGGAACTGGGTAAGTATTTTGGTACAAAGGAAATTCGGAATAAATTTCATTAAAATTTTGGGCAGATTCAAGCTAGGGTCCTAGCATTTAAGTGTGCAGTGTAAACAACAACAACCAGTTAATTATTATGGCTAAATTTTTTTTTAAAAGAATCATTTCAAGATTGGGTGCATTTAAAACATTTTAAGACATTTTATACACAGATAAAGTGTCATTCACATCAACCAACTTGCGTGTCTTTTTAAAACATTAATAAAATTTACTGCAGCTAGAAAGCAGCATTTTGCCTGTCCCAATCCACTAAAACTACACTTTATGTTGGAATATAATACTGTATTTATGAACATGTCACATGTTCAACACATCCAAATGTCCTGAAGATTATGAGAAGAAGAGAAGTTGTCTCCTTCTATTTTCTTTATTTTCAACGATATTGTGAGTTTGGCTGAAACTATAGGTTGTGAAATTATAGACTAAAAGTAAATTACTAAGCAAATTACTATAGAAAAATGTTCACCCTTATTTCAGTAGGTCATGATTTCAAATCTAGGAAGCAATCTTGGCCATGTTCTCTTGGTGGTAGGGATGTTATCTGTCAATCACTGTGACACTAGCCAATCATGGCCGTCTGTGAGCTCTTGTATGTGAAAGAGGGCAGACAGCACTTTCCTCCGAGGTTGTTCCACTGCCCTGTGATGCAGCAATTAGAGAAGAAGCGTTTGGCTGGCTTCATGTACCTCGGAGGAAACATGGGCTAGCCCAGGTCGGTAGCTGTCGTGTGATAGGGGAGGGTGGGCTGGCAGGTAGGAATCGGCAAGTGACCAAATTGGGGAGAAAAACAGCTAAATCATTAGAAATCATTCAAATGACCTTAATGTCCTCATGCTGTTAGCATGGCTGCTAGTTAACAACGATGTGTCTATGCTAGCAATGATATTCTAATTCTATGTAACTCTGTTACTTTTAACACTATTACTCACTTTAAGAGCAAAATGCAGCCATCATCAGCAAAGAAACCTTGCAAAAAATTGAAACTGTTTCCTGAAGGGGGTTAACACTTTTTTGATTCTCACTTTTTTTTATGGCAGTGCAATTGAAGAATCACTCTAATAGTACCAAGTACAAAGACATTTTAACTAAAACAGCAAGTATTCTTGGTATACACATCTCCCTCTTCCAGGTCAAACGAGGACAGGAGGGAGAAGCCGTGATTGGCATGTGTTTCTCAGGACTTTCTGCACTGTCTGATAGCCATAAAGCTAACACGCAGCGGCCTGTAAATCATTAGCACTCACACATATGCTAGTTTAGTGGGCTGTGAAAGCTCGGCCCTCTCAAGTGGAACCCAAAACTGGCCTGACTGAGATGTTGAGTTTGACTTACGTTCTGTTGTGAGTGAAGCAGCTGACATGCGGTGTGATCGACTATCAAAGCCATTCACATTCAAAGGTCTCGGTCTTTAGCCTTGTGTATTGAAATGGTATAAGGGAAACAGATGACGCTTAAACAAATGGCATCTTGTGATCATTTTACAAACGCAACAATGCTGGAATTCTTCGCAAAGTTTGCGATTGGCTTTCCATGAGATCAAAGTTGTTTTATATGAGATCACATGCACTGACAAGATCAAACGGGTGAAAATGAACTCCAGTTACGGGACTGAACAGATTATACACTCCAGCGTGGTTGCTGGGTTTAAACTAAATTATGCTAATCCTACAACTGATGCCTATATAAATTATATAAATATGTGTTAGCGTAGTACCACAGAAGTTATGATATTAATATTTATTTATATAGATGGCATTTTCA
>CM074929.1:19905076-19917086 GCA_037576815.1 Pangasius larnaudii
TACTACTACTACTACTACTACTACTACTACTACTACTACTAATAATAATAATAATAATAATAATAATAATAATAATAGGGTCTATTTCTGTATTTATTTGTTTGTTTTCCAGCTAAAATGTTCTCCAGAGAAGTGCACTGGAAGCAAACATTCTGCAAACATCCCTCCAGCTCCAGGTTTGACCTTTAAAGTCTCAATTTTGACATTAAACCCAAACAAAATGTTATATCTGAGCTCTTACGCTGTGCATAGAACAGACGGAAAACCATCTCATAAAAAAATCTGATGCAAACATTTCATCTGCTATAATGCTGTGCCGAGGGTGGATAGAGTGCATGAGAAATGTGTGTGTGTGTGTGTGTGTGTGTGTGTGTGTGTGCGCGCACACAGTACAGTCCTGAATGTTTGATGGGCGAGACTTTGCAGAGCTCCATTAGCTGCTGTTCTGGATTCAGCACTGTGCTCTGTCTGTCACACCCTATTACCCTCTCCGTCCTCAAACCTCAAATATTATCTGCGGATATGGTTTGTGTACTCCACGCAAACCTACGATTTGGACGTAAGCTTTAAACATGGTTTGAGCCAGAAACAATATGCACTTGTTTACACACAGATCCGAGGGCGTTTTGTAGCAATGTGAAAGGCTCCTGTTGAAGGTTGCAGGTAATCTGGCCTGTCTTAACCTCGTCTGACCCGACTTACGCCATGTACATCTGCACACACACCGGCACTGGCCTTCCCCTGCAGTTAAGCCCCTCACACACTCCTGCACAATGTCCAGAAAAAAACATCCACACTGGCATTTATTCAGCTGAACTGGGTACAGACACAGATAGTGATAAACCTGTCTGCACACAATGTAAACATTTTGCAGCAGAGAAAAGCAATGAGAATGCAACCGTTGAATATAATCCATCTCTGTATTTCAGCATAAAAATGCGCAGTGACGTGTATTTCTTGGAAGTGAAATGGCTTTTATTATCAACATAATGACCTGCAGTCTATTAACCTTCAGCCTGATATTCACTCAATTGGCAGCGGAGCAGGAAAAGCCAATAGCTTTAAATGTCAGGAGGTTTCTCCTTCGTCTAGCTTCCACAGTTCAGGCCCATACATCAGTTTGCTTAATCTGACCTGGTTTTGGCTCTACAGACAAGCCCAATTAAACGGTCGTCCAAAATTGATCTATAAGAACAGCCAGGTTTATTCACTGTGTTTGGCTCATTGCTGTGATTCAGAACTGTTGCTGTAAAATACTCGTTTATTAAACCAACTGAGCCAGTTAACAAGTTTACAAGTGGGACATGACCAGTGACAATACTACAGTGATTTTGGTAGACGTAAGCTCAAAGTTTATACAAACACACCCCTACCGCCCTCCAAAAGAGGCGGAGCTTTCTGAATTAACAGTCAACTTGATTGACAAGTAAGTAGAGATGTCCCTTTATCCTATTTGGTTGGATGTCAGTCGTTTGCTTCACTTTTTCCCTCCTGTTTATAGATCCCGGGGTGTCACAGAATACCACCAGCAATATTTTACAGAACCTGGCAGAATGTGTACAGACAACATTAACTGTTTTTTTTTTTTTTTGGGTGAACAATATTATGTTGATGACTAGGACAAATAGCGGGTTAGCAGTAAAAGTGATCTTAAAACATAATCCCAACCCCAACTGGGATTTGAATTGCACATAGTTATTAATTAATAACAAAGTGAAATTAACTGTTACCAGAAACAAATTGCCATTGCCAATTGACATGTTTACACATTTTCTCAGTTTATCAATTTGTCCATCTGGCGCAACGCAGAATCCTTCAACAGAGAGTTTCACTTTCAGAAAAGATTCTGACTAAGACTCCTTTAGAAACTGGAACAATTAAGCCCCCGTAAACCTTATGAACTCTTGTTTCTCACTGAACTCTTATTTTCCCTAAAGGCATATTCCATTAATGCTATTTGTTTCTTTAAAATTACATGAGCCGTGAATTTACGCAATTTAAACAATATCAGATAAAAGAGTTGCTTTGCTGTATAAAATGTCAACCAGATTATTTTCCAATTGTCATCGTAATTTTCAACACAGCAGTATTATACTCTATGAAAAAAGAGTATTGTTAATACTGTACACTATTAGGACACAAATGTTCCTTAAGGATTTGTTGGATAATTAAGAGTTCCTAAAGGATACCCTCTAGGAACATCTTCTGATAGAGAAATACTCTGTTAAGGGTTTTACATAGAAGCTTTAATAATGACACACCTGAAGAACTCTTTAGGGATTAAGAGTTAACTATTTTTCCATAAAAATCTAAATCTATAACCTTTAAAGGTTCTCCAGTTTTCCCTTCTCTTAAATGTTCTATGAAAAACCTTAACTGTTCTATGTAGAACCATAAGACAGAGGGTTTCAGACTGAAACTGGGTTACAAGTTCAGCTGTTTAAGTGGGGAAAAAACCCTATAAAACCTTAGCTAGCCAAAGAATCTAAAAAGCTTAGTGTCTCTGTGTTAGTCCCAGGAAAAATCCCAGCACGTCCAAAAAGCCGCTACTGACCCCTTGAGTGAGATACTTAATATTCAACTGCTCAGCTTTACACTTCTGTCTTCTTTGCATCACTTTGGATAACAGAGTTATCAATGAAAGCATGTTAATTTAAAATATTTGGGGTCCATAAAATCACCTCACGGGCTGGATACTGACCTTAACACCACATCATGGATGAGAGGAGGATTGAAGCTGATAAAAGATTGCTTTTATATGAATGTACATCTATAACCTTCCTTGAAAGACATACATCCGTTCATAGTGAAGCTCATTTTGTCACACAGAATCTTTACACTTTTAACATGGGGTGATATGTGCCAAGAAGCAAAGCTCTCGACTGTTTATTCTGTACATTATTAGGAAAGAAGTTCCTCAAGGGCTTGTTGGATAATTAAGAGTTCCTAAAGTTGTTCCTCTAGGTACATTCTCTAATTTGGGAAAATTCTCTGATAAAGAAATTCTCTGTTAAGTGTTTTTTTAAGGGTGGGACTTTTAATAACAACAAACTGAAGGACCCTGAAGTGTTTTAGAGTTTACTTTTTCCCCGAAGCATCTCCATTGCAACATTGCAAACAATGCCTAACCAGGAGCTGCCACAATACAGCTATTCAATTTACTTCCTCCATAGTTATAGGGTATAGCCCTTGTGAGTCACACTTTCTCCATTAAAAAATCCTTTTGAGCAGGGAAAATTGGCTCCCAATGTTTTTCAGTCCCATGCTAGCACCATCTGGAACGTGGGCAGTCAATATTAATATACTCAGTGTCAGGGATTGTGTGGAAGCAAGTCCTGAGGGACAATCGATAGTCCTCTGGCTCTCAAGAGTAGCGGCGTGTAGCCGCTATGTTCATGGATTAGCATGGAGCATTAGCCACTGCAAGACAATAAGTGTCTAGAAACCTAATGGAAGTGGTAAGAAAACTCTTGGAGCGAATCACATCACCAGTGGAATGATTAAAAAGGATGTGAACACTAGATGGAAGAAATTTGGGGACATCAAATAGTAACACGATGGAGAAAAGAAAAGCATCATCAAAATGCTTTAATATGGAACAAGTTTCCACATGTGTCTGTTTCTCCCACCTTTACATTCTCCCCTTTCTGTCCTCTTTCCCACTGTTTTCCTCCCTTTTTAATGACCATCCTCACTAGAGTTAGCACAACTGGCCTGGACGATAGAGGAGTTTATGGAGATCTGCTCAGATTAATGGGCTGATAATGAGCTGCCATGTGATGGCCAGAACCGAGCCTGATAGGGCAGGCAGCCACAGGAAGTCTCACACTCTGTAAAAAGTTGCATGGTGGAACCAGTCAAAAGTGCAAGATGAGTCCAGATCATTGGAAATGTACGATCCACTTAACTGAGAAAATATTGTTTGGCATGAAAGAGAGTGCATGCCAAGTTCAGCTAAGCTGTTGGAGAAGTTAAGACCATGTGGAGAAAAGAGGATAAACATGTTTTCCAGTGGAAGTGAAGTGGGTGTACATTGGAGCGATTTCTTTAAAGGAATAGTTTGGCCAAAAATTTAATTTGCACAATTTTCCACTTATCCGAAGTGTAGCAGGTCAGCCAAGATATATTTGGTCACTAAACTCTTTAGATTTGCATTGGAGCTGTGAAGACAAAGTTGCTATACATAATACAGGATGAATCACTATTCATTTTTACTAGTTAACTATTAGTTCAAAGAAGTAGTCCACTAGTGATTTTTCCATAATTTAAGCAAAAACTGATTAAGGGCATCACTGTTTTATTATTATTATTATTATTATTATTATTATTATTATTATTATTATTAATAATAATTGATTAGTGTGATTAATGCTGATAAACAACAAGTTCCTTAACTTCCTTCCCCAGACTACAGATTATATTTCCATCTTGAATATTTTTAAGGCGATATTGTTGGTACAAATATAATAAATTATCCCTCAGAGGGATATGAGATGAGCTTGATCTTATTATAGCTAAATGTCCGGACTTCCTTGTACGGAGGATTCTATGTCTACAGCAGCATATTGGAGATTTTTTCCCATCCTCTACCTGTAAACTAGCTGAGTCGGCTCTGAATCTAATCAGCATAGTGCTGCTCATACCAGAATTTACTCTGCCATAGAGCAAGAATCTTACTTAAATTTTATTAAACAAAATAACTAACAAACTACATTTAGCTACCATCTTTATCGTCTCACTGCCTCGCTGCTTTTCCTACTTTCCTGACTAGTCAGCAGCTTCGCATAGCAGTGACAAGTGAATATATTAGTGGACTAGTCTATGTAACCCCCTCCTATTAAAAGAAATAGTCATAGCTATTAGTTTAGCGTCATGGAAACTACATATCTGAAACATCTCACATTCTGAAAAGACTTTGTTTGGTTCAGTAACATCATTTATACATCAGCAGTTTCATACAATAGCCAAATTAGTCTGTATTTTAAAAATCTGCAAATGAAATTGGAGCTATATTTGATCCAAACATCGTCAAACTTTGTGCCACACCTCCTACCTGAGTCTTACACTTGCTTTGATACCAAACTGTACACTGAGATTCAGCTTTAAAAAGGCTGCTATACTGTTTTTATCTCTGCGAAGTCCTTTGCCCTTTTTACACACAGTATTTTGTCATACAAAGTCTGAAAGAGATAGAGATAGAGATAGACAAAGTCAGTGTAGTATGCATGTTGGTAGCGATAAGCTTCCTTTACTTACTAAAGAATCTAACTTCAAACAGCAAACACATCTTGGCTGATCTTGGAACTACCTTTGTAGTAAGACAGAAAAGTCGCATTTGAATCTATAACGATATACACTGTAGTGTTTCAAGTGCTGGTGATAAACAAGAAAATCTACATCCATCAGATATAAATCAAAGAACATGCCTCTGTTTTAGCTTACAGCCCATAAAGAAATATATCAGCAACCAAAAGTATGGAGGATTCTTGGAGAAACACGTTTTATCACTTTCCGTTCAAAGTACAATGACCTGCTCAGGGCACTTATCTAAGACAGCAGAGGGATTCGGCGTATGTAATTGTTTAGATTTAGATCCTCTGGGGAATGCACCTGAAAGAAGAAAGCAGAATTTTCCAGAAGTCTGGTCACTCAGCTATCAAGAGGAAACACACTGCACCAGCTTCTTCATGAAAAAACAACTTTGCCCAGATGAAAGAGAAAATTGGCTAGCACTTTATTTTACAGCACAGTACATACCTAGTATTTATCAGATAAGTATGTGGTAATTTCCATCCATCCATTTTTCTGTACCAGTTATCCTACACAGGGCTGCAGGGAGCCTGGAGCCTATCCCAGGGGACCCAGGGCACAAGGCAGGGGAACACCCTGGAGAGGGTGCCAACCCATCACAGAGCACAACTGCACTCACACTCACTCACTATGGACAATTTAGAGATGCCAGTCAACCTGTCTTTGGACTGAGAGGAAACGTCCAAAGCATGGGGAAAACATGCAAACTCCATGCACTCTGGAGATGCAAGGCAAACATGCTAATCACTAAACCACTCAACGTGCCCCCCTACATGATCATTTCTGGTACATAATTTGCATATTGGAACTTTCCAGGTTTGTACAGCAGAACGTCAATACATTAATTACTCAAAATTTAACAGCCAATAATGTAGTACTAAAGGATGATTTGCACTTGCTGTTAATTACATGTATGCAAGATGGCTGCCTTATGTGTATCCTGCAGTTGGTTGGCGTGCCACTTGTGCGTCCGTATAGTGCAATACCAACGTAAATACTGTACTATTCTGGACTGTACCTGAGAAATAATACTAACAGTTTTCCTATTACAGTTAGTGCTTGATTTTAAAAACCTTTTAATTCTACTGAAAGGTCTGTTTTAAGGACCAGTCTTCTGGATTTTTTAGATTAGCAAATACTATTGAATGTATGCTGAGAGTTTCTGATTTGAGACACAGATCATGACAACAATCACGATGACAGCAGAAAGTTTTAAAAAGAAACGGAGCTCATCCGTCTGTTTAACGTCGTGTATGAAATCACTAAACATTACAGTTCAACTTGGAAACTAAATGGACACAGATGTTTTGTCTCTGATGTGACATTTAGTAGACGTTATTTATAATCCTTCAGATATTCATAAGACAAGCAAGTGAGCACCTGAATAATGACGCTCGCATGTTGTCGCAGGTGTGCGCGCACGTACGCTTGGTGAAAAATATTTGCACCTTCATAAGTAAAACTTGGTGCCTCTGTTTTTGTCTCTGGCCAGAACTACTGTCAGAGCTGCTGTTATAGAAAATTCATCACCTTCTGACCAATCGGATTTGAGAATTCAACAGTGGTGTGATATAATAGGTAGTTACTGTACTGCAGTAAAAAGTGCTACTGAAAATTATGCCAACAAGGATGAGGAAAAAAGGGAGCTGTGTTAATTTTTTTTTTACAGTATTCTGAAAGCTAAAAAACTAACCATGTAAATCATTTTGATGGTAAATTGAAATTATGGTAAAATCTGAATTTGAGTTTATGAGAGGCTGAATAAATTACACTGCTCATTCGGAGGCGAAGTTAATTTGGCCTAATTTACATACTAACTGCATCCTTTATTATTCTCATTTCTGCCTAGTAGATCCTCTTTAAATGAGCTAAACCGGACCACAAATAGCTTGGGAACACTAAAAGACATTCTTTATTGAATATCAGTAACAAACTGACCTGTACTTCATACCTTAATATCCAAAATAGGCTGTTTGATAACAAACTTATTATCATTTATCTCTCATCCCCGCTGACCTCATTAGGCCAAACCTATTCAAATGCTAACGATACATTAGCCATAGTGTGATAATACAATCGCAGTAACCTCATTATCAGACAATTAAAAATCCATTTGCTGTGCAGTGGCTTGGAGATTTAAAGGCTTGTAAAGAAAGTCTGAGTGTTTCTTAATCCCTCAAAGTCTCCATCTCAGGGAAAAGTGCTTGACCTGATGTCTCATAAAATCTATTACATAAATAAAAATCCCAGCTCGCAAATTTTACTGAGATGTTAACGATACATAAAGATTTTTTTTTTTTGTCTGGTGAAATGCAGACCAGCTTGAAATAACAAGCATTAGTCAAATACTTTTTTACTGAAATATTTTTCAGTTGTAGTGTGACTTAGGAGCAGAGTGGCTATTTGCCACACAGCACAACTTACACACCAAAAAAGGAGTAAAAGAAAAGAATTAAATAAAAAATTGTCCTGATTTAGCAACATTAGATGAGTAAGCCAGCTACCCGAACAAAGCACTAGCTAGCTACTAGCTCATTAACATACTAGCCAATTTAAGCTAATTATTACAGTGTGTTATTAAAACCAAGCTAGTGTTTTATATAGATTTTATACTGTTTGTAATGTTTTACTGTTATAGGAAAATAATCCATTTCAGGGTGGTAACAATAACTCTGTTTCCTGTTGGGCCACATTGCACCACTTTGTAGTTGATTTTATTCCTTACGCACCAGCTATTATATCAGTTAATTTCTACCAATAACCAAGTGTGCTAGCAAGTGCACTCAACAAAATAAAACTGTGGAAATTAAGGGGAGAGATTCCACATAAGTAAAATATGTAAATCCAGCAATGTTAAATAGGTTTATGTTAAACTCATTAAATAGAAACACATAGAAATATGCACTTCATATATTGTAGTGGGCATTTATATTTCATATACATATTTTACTTCAGTGGAAATTTGGCACTAAATTTAAATATGCTTATCCGTGAATTCTTAGTTTTTCAGTGTGTTCAGTGTCACTATCACACATTAGTGGTAAAGAAACCTAGCTAGAGAGTGAGAACTGGCAATAATTAAAATGAATACAAATTCCAGTTAACAGGGAACATTATCAGAGCATCCATCCATGTTTACGCAACATGAATTACACAACTGCCTTGTCCTAGTTAGCTATCATCTAACATGATGGAATTGTTTGCATTAACATTCCAACATTGGGTATGGACATGAATGCGTATTTATGATGTAAATTTATTGATGTAAATCGTTCATATGAGCAAATATACATATACATAAATGTACATTTGGAAAAACATTTGTATCTTATTCCTGCTCCTGAGTCTTTGTACATTTATGCATAAGAAGACTAACTAATGTGACTCTCCACTGATCAACTTTGAATCGTATCATTTGTGATGAGTTACTGCATTTTTATATATACGGATTACGCTGTCAATTTCACTGTCAGTTTATTTCAAATGCACACAAATGAAATACACAAAGGATGATGTGCTATTCTGTGCACATGGCAGCTGTAAGCCGAGGTGGTGCAAATAGAAGAATTGATATTACTGGAAGAGTTATCACATGATGCCCTTAAGAAGCAATGGATATTTAGAGACCTGTATGAGTTTTTTTTTGTTTTGTTTTGGTTTTTTTTGTTGTTTTTTTGTTGCTTTGACTGTCGTTTAGCAGTAATACTTTTTTGAGTAATACTAGTTTTTATGTCAAACCATTGTCTTTTGTCCTCAATCATATTGCGCTGGATGGACAAAACAGAATTCACCTCCGTAATTTCTCTCCATATTTTGGTCTTTTCAGGTGCTGTGATTCTTCTGTATATGCTATGAAATAATAATTTTTTATTCTCGTAGACATGAGTCAAAAGTACTTCAGCTCCTGCCTTAGAGAAATTCTTTTTTATGGCTGTTTAATAGCCAATTTGTGCTTTCCGCTCTGTGAACTTGGCCTTTTTTTAGGGAGGTTTGTGGGCGTCACCACAAACAAATCAGCTGTGGTGTGCACATGGGCAGTAATTTATGGGTGATTGCCATTTATCAACGTACACACAGAAAATCAGCCTTTATGAAACTTGTAAATCCAGCTCATGCAAACACTGACACACAACTTTACTCAAAGTTTGATGAATGAGGCCCAATGTTTTTGCAGCAATTATTACATAGAAAGTTCACAGAACAAGCAGAAAACCTGAGATTTTCCCCAAATTCCTGGAAAAACCATTGTGCTAACCTAAACTTTTAAGCTAGGTTCCTATTTTGGCAAATATATCCCTCATAGACTCAGGTTACCTCAAGAATTTTTTTGGAATCAGGCAGCTAATGAAATGTACCAAGACACCACTCAGCAAAAATCAAGCCAAACTCTCTTACTTTGTGACTAATCATGTACCTCGTGTACCTCATTACTGTAAAAACGGACTGCTATCTTCAAACCCAATCAGCATCCGTTGCTGAGCCTCCAGATTTAAGCAGAGCGGTTTGGAGATTAGAGCACAGGAGAGTGCATTTAGCCTGTAATATCTGCCCTGCTTTTCCCTGGAGACAAGCATCCAGCATTTCATATTTCAGAGGAAATTACATTAGGGCTCAGCGCGATGGCAGCGTCTGTCAGGGAAGCAGCGCTTGTTTTCTCTGGCCTCGTCAGCCAGCGAGAGCAACGTACAGCTACAGTCTGATCTAATCAAGATCCTGCAAGTCAAAACAAAGCAGATGCTTCTCTAAAATATCGGACATGACGAAAGAATGGTATGCATTTGTGTGTGTATTTATGCTAGGTTATTATTAATCTGTCTTTCTAGATGTGAACAAGCATGAAAATTCTACCACAGTGCTGTTAAATTCTTCATTCTGATTGGTCAGAAGGTGCTGATTAATTTTCCGTAATCGCAGCTCTGATAGTAGTGCAGCCACAAATCACAGGTTAGGTTAGTGCATTAAAAGCTAATTCATGTAGACTTGCATGTATGGTGGATGCTCCATATTAAAAAAGTGCATAATTACTGATATAGACAAGGCTTCTGTATGGAGACATTTATTTGACATTTTTGGAAGGAGTCTCTAGTGTCAGGTAAAGCGCTAACTTTTTTCCAAAATTGAAATGGACTTCTTGTTCCCAATAATATGACAAGCTGCATGTTTATGTTTTGTCTTACTAACTTTAAGAGAAATAAAAAAAAAATAGATGCTGGTGATGGAATGACTGTTTATAGCTTCGATAACGCAAGTGATTACAGGAATTAACTTGTTTTAGCTTGTTAATGACAAATGGCTAAAAAGTATAATGCGAAACACCTTGAGATATGTGAAAATAATCAACTCCCATGAATAAAAAAGTAAAGCAAATAAGAACTTTTGAGGAAACATTAGACATCAACTATATTAAATATACTGCTATTTAAGAAAGCCTGAATTTTATTGTAGTAGTTTTGGCATGAAATAGGCCTTTAATAATGAAATTTCCTTACTAGCAGACTTGTACAACTGAGACAATTATGTCTGCTGTCCCTCCTCCACTTTCCTCCACTTTCACGCCATTGTGAAAAGTTCAAACAGAGACAAGTCATCTAATTTCCTGTCAAAGCCGCACAAAAGAAGTCGAATAACACGCGCTGAAAAGGCGGCGCTGAAACGCGAGCGTCTGATTGGTGAGCATTAGCATGTGCTAATTAACAGCTGCAAGCTGAGCATTTTCTCTTTTCCATCAGCTCCCTGTCTGTCAAAAAAGGAAATAATCATTAGATTCCGATAAATCCGTCTAGCACCTGAACGCCGCTGTCATGCAGAAATGAGCAAGCCTTCGCCTAGAGCCCAAAAACAACCGGACCTGGGTTCTGAGTCACTCCCCTAAACAGGATGATTGCAGGTGTGTGTGGTGGGTGTGGTAGGAGGGGAATTAATGTACGCTTCAGTGGCAGGATGCCTCAGTGGCACGAAGCTGCTCGTCACGCAGGCCCTCGGGGACATTCTCAGCTCCGTGACTGGCAGCTGTTTCCTGCTGGGCGAGTTATGGAGGCTCACGCCGAGCCGCTTGGCATGGCAGTCCTGGGAGAGTGGCATGTGAAGTGTTTTGAAAGATGGAGCTTTCGGGTGAGATTGCATTCCCAAGGCAAGTATTTGCATAACGCAACATCAGCATTTATTACAGTCCTGTCCAGAATACACACAACGATGGGACCAATAGGAAAGTGACATGTATGAGGGAAATCAATAAATGTGTGTTATATTTACAAATATGTAATTGTCCTATAGTTTAACATTTAGGTTCTATTTGGGACAAAATGACCCCAGATTTCAACCATGAAATATATGTGTTATGTTTTAAACTGGGCAGGAAATGATCTTCTCTTGTCTTATGTTTAGCAACTCACCCCTTTAAGAGTATTCGGTGACTTGATCACAGCAATTTATAACAATTTATAACAAGATTGTGAAGCTCCTTTGTTTTTTCTTATGTTCTTAAGTTTTTTGTGTCTCATGTTCTATATTCAGACGACTGAACCATGTCTCCTCTCATGTGCGAGTGTATGTAAGTGGTCTGTGTGTTCGGTGTAGTTATTGTGAAGTCAAAGACAATTTTCCAGAAAATGAACAATAAGGTTATCAATCAATCAATCAATCAATCAAGCAGCACAAGCAATATAGCATTTGAAAGCAAAACATCTGGACTTTACTTTGC
>CM074929.1:19936504-19959487 GCA_037576815.1 Pangasius larnaudii
TATCTATCTATCTATCTATCTATCTACCTATCTATCAAATAATTAATATTGTGGATTGTCTGAAGCAAGTTAGTTCCTGTAATTGTTTATGTTATAGAAGCTATAATCAGTCATTCCCTCATTAGCCTCTCTTTTCTTCTCTCTCTTCAAGTTAATAAGACAAAAAAAATGATACTGAGAAACTGAAAAGTACAAAGTCCTCTGTCTTGAAGGCTTTCTCATGGTGGAAAACTTACTGGTACAAAGCGTTGATACTGGAGACTCCTTCCATACATGTTAAACAAACATCATTTCTTTAAATATTTATTTAATAGACTTACATTATGTGGAACTTCCACCATAAACGTTCCCCTTAAATGAGCTGTTACTATAGAAGCAATTATGTACTAGAACAAATGTGTTAATATGAACCTGTAATTTGCAGGTGCACTATTGTCAGAGCTGCTATCATAGAAAATTAATCAACACCTTCTGACCAGTCGGAATGGAGAATTCAACAGCAACATGATTTAAGGAATTTTAACTCATGATTTGTTGTTAAGTTGCATTATAGGTGATTTTTTTTGTGTGCTTTATGCAGTACTGGGTAATTGCACATATTCTGCAGATAGAAATTAGATTAAATATAGCTGGAGTATTCCTTTAAGGATGAATTAAAAATGCAAGACAAATAATCTCATATCTAATTGTAACCTTTCTTACTGGTCTTTTTACCATTACGGTCTACAAATCTCACGTTTCTCATTTCTAAATTTCTAAATTCTAACAGATTTTGTGCAATACATACTGCATTTTATAAACATTATCCAAAAAGAGCACAGTCATACAGTATGACTTTTTTTTTTTGCAGAAGAGAATCTGTCTGCACCTCCTGCAGTGTGTGTTTGCACCTTTCTCCCTCTGACAAAGCACAGGCCAAAGGGCTAGACAACAACAAAAGATGCTGGCAGAGAAAAAAAAAGAAAAAAGAAAAAGAAAGCCTATATCAGAAAAAAAAAATGTCACAACATCAGAGCTGGCACTTCAAAACCCAACGAGCCAGTGTCCCTGTAGACTCTGCGGTGGTTGACAAAGCACAGGCCTCACCCACAACCCCCTTTTTGGTTGCTCATAGAGAGGGAAAGGGGGAGTGAAGAGAAGAGAGAGAGAGAGAGAGAGAAAGAGAGGCCCAGCTGTAAGAAACAGGGCTTAATGAACCTGTCTGGCTGGGCTGTCCGCTGCCTGTCAGAGGTGTCAGAGTAGTGACGAGTGTCGGGGACGAGTGCCCCCAGGTCCCAGACAGGCCTGCCAGCTGGAGAATTCTGCCCCAATCTAATCACGCTAGCCCCAGAAGCCCTAGCAATCCCAAGGACGGAACCATGTGGCTGCTTAGTGTGCGTTGTTTCACATTTTGTTGTTCTTTCAGTATGTGCTAAATTGACAAGTGTCTTATAATATTTTTCTACAAACGACAAGCATATTGATGTTTTTAGGAAAAAAGCAAGCAAATGACAAGAAATCGAAATTAACGTAGTCTTGCCTTTTCAATTTGCCCCCTAGTGGCAGTCATAATGTGTTTGCATTGTGTTTTCGTAAGTTTATATGGTCACCGTTCGCAAATAAGCATGAGAGGGAGGCTAATACTAACTCTGTTAGAGCGTGCTGGCTTTTATAATGTGTCCTTTGAGGCATAGGTACATAAATACATTTTTTACTATACTATATACCATATGTGTGTATGGTTAGTAAGCTAGCTGTGGAAAACACAGCTACACTTACTGTTGTATTGCTAACTAGCTAAAATGCCACTGTTGTAATGCAGTGGGACAAAATGTTAGAGAACTGTGTAAAACAATCAGAAAGTGTTGATTCATTTTCTATAACAGCAGCTCTGACAATAGCTCTAGCTGTTCTAGCTAGTTCTAGCTGCACGGCAAATTACAGGTTTATATTAATGCGCATATCCTAATATAATGTAAGAACTCAGTTACAGGGAATGGCATGGTGGACACTTAAATCTAAACCTACTAGCAAATGGATTAAAAAATAAATAAATAAGTAAAGTTTTATTATTTTACAAAGAAAAACCTATGGTTGGTGATATAGTGAAGCTTTCTGTAAAAAGGTGTTTATTTAACATTTATAGAAGGAGGTCTCCAGTGTCTGCGCTTTGTAACAGTCAGTTACAAACGTTTTCAGCCATGGGAAAATCTTCAGGAAAGAGGAGTTTCACACTTTCCTGTTTCTCAGTTGTGTTTTTGTTGATGAGGAAATTCCTGTTTATAGAATATAGCTAAAGCTATAACGTAAGTGATACGGGAACTAACTTGTTTCTCTGATGTGCCACAACATTAAATGTAACTAAAAATGGTTAATAATATGACATGCCATTCTTTAATAAAATGTAATTGTTGACATATTGCTGTGGTATAAGAGGAATAAAACACTTCGGGATATGCTGTGACAGGATATTAATCACATTCAGCTGGTACCAGTAATGCCATTTCATATCAGGCTGCATTACACCACACTGTCATTGATTATTTCCCTATAACAGCAAAACCCCTACGTGTTTTAATTCTTAGTTATTACTTGGTTTGACTAATATTACAAAAATATGAGGGACTACGTAACAAATGTGGGATTAAAAAAAATACAGAAGTAATGATAACCAACTCCTTGTGTATATTTTTGACTAAAATAGGGGGGAAATGACATTTTAGCTTAAAACCAGATTTACACTTCTTTTTTTCTCCTCCTGCAGCTCTCACCTTCATATCCCTTAGGGTAGAGAGCTCAGAGGGTAGCTAACTCTTTCAGAGGGGAATCAACTGAAACTGAAATATCCCCCATGACTTCAGCTTTATCATCATTTTTTTTCCCCCCGGAAGCAATGGAAAAAGGCATAAGGATATAGTTCAATATTGTGCAATGCAACAATACAGTATATGCTAGAATCTAGGTTACCAAAAAAAAAAAAAAAATGGGGCCCTACTGACATCTGGGATCTAACAAATAAAACCCCACAAAGCTCTTTCAGTGATAGAGACAATGACATCCCGCATCAAATCTGCTTTCTTCTTCCTTTCTGTAAAGGACTCCATGCACCCATAGGACTTCTGCCTATATAAAGCACTGGGGCAGGGGTAAATACATCAAAGGAATCTGTCATATTTAAACCGGACACCATTTTTCAAACCCGGCCCCCTGAGAAATGAGCGCAATCCTTCTCTATGTCAAATTTGTGCTGAACTGGGACGGGGATATAATTCAGCGGCGGCCGAAGCCAGCATGACTGATATATTTATAAAGGGGCTCGTCTGTTGCACTGACAACCTGCCATCTCTAGCACCTCCGCCAGGCTGTCCACAGATTTGTCTAATAGGCTTCCACTGTTAAAGCTCAATGAGGGGAGCTCGCGAGGAGAGCGAGAAGTGTGCGGAGGATGTGAGAGACGAACGCTTTCCATTTCGCCCAAGAATTGTGACTACTCCCTGAGGAGAGAGGATGAAAAATGTGTGCGTGTGCCTAGGCAAGTGAGAAATTCTGAGATTCCCCAACATTTCCAAAACAGCCCGAGCCTCAAAGCTCAAGCTTTGAAGGATGACCTGACTCTGAGGTGCAGCCGAGCGGAGAGGCAGAATACTTTAATTAAATGCTGCGTTCAAAAACACTGCAACTGATATCAAAATATTCCTATCTTCAGCTTATTTCCTGGTGTACAATATTATCTGGCTAATCATAAAGCATGCTTGTGACTAAAATTTCACCATGAATAGTATCTTTTTTATAAAAAAAAAAAATAAATCATTTTAAAGAATTAGAATTTTATCACAGAGTGGTCAAAGTTGAGACTGCAATGGTCTTCCTGTTGAGAATCTTACTAAGAATGTGACTAGCGAATATTATTGCATCATACAATTTAAGAGGCAGTCATGTTCTAATATGCAAATACAGGCCATGTAATACCAGTTTACCAGAGAAGAGGGGTGTGGCATGTACATTTTGTATGTTCTTCGGATGTAGATTTCTACACTCTTAGATAAAGCGTCCATTTAGAACTCTTAGAGGTAACGCTTAAAGGGTCTAAGGAGAGCCCTACAACAAAGGGGTTTCGTGTTAAGAAAATGTTTAAGGTATAACCCATTTAGAAAGCTTGAATCCTTGACCATCCAAAGATCCCTTCAAGAACCCCTTTTCTATAATGTTATCTAATTACATTTTCTTGTTGGACCACATCATCAATTAATTTGTTAGCTATTGGACATAAAATGTGGAATTTAAATTATGTATCTGACATACAACTGCTTTCTTGTAGGTCTGACATATTGCAATACTAAGAATGTGCTAAAGATGCCAAACAGTTTCATGTTTCCGCTTTAAAACGTCTCCTGCAGGGACAATTATTCCAAAGGTGTTCAGATATTATATACAGATAGCCAGACCTGACTTGCAGTGACATTACTGTTCTAATTTTTAATCTTCCGTCTTCATCTCGACTGTCTACATGGTGTTTCTGTCAGGATGGAGGTCACCAAGCTGCACAAAGCCCTGCCACGGTGTGTATCAGAGGCTCATACATGCTCAGCATGCACAAAGTAGACAGATAAAGTGACGGAGAGCTGTGTTGGAGGGGCAACAAGCCATGCAAGCGAGTGCATGGCACTCAGTAGTAAAGATGCTGGTTGTGAACAGGTGCAGTGTCACTGAGCTTATCGCTGCCTGTTGTTGGCCCCTGACTAGAGGACAGGTAGCAGAGGATGACAAGCTGTGACTAGTCTGTGCTCCTCAGTGTGTTTATTTGTGTGTGTGGGTGTGCCCTTGACATCAACAAGTTTGGCTTACATAACCCCTGTATTCTTGTCAAGGCTGCCCTTTCAACCCTACTTTCTACTTTAAAGGAACATATTTTTCTTTACTTGTTCCTTAATTACAGCAGGATACCAACATTAGTGAAGACCACAGACTAGAGGTTCACCAGAGGTGAATTGGGAACTCATAACAATTACTTCCAATCTAGCATTCAGAAAGAATTATAAATAAATGTGTAGAATCTTATATAACATGCAGTACGCCTTATAATATGCATATGACTTCATAACCTCTTATATAACGCGTTATAATATCTGTTCTTTTGTTGCAATGAACTATAACACATTCTTCGCTTCAGTATCCACAAGTTATAATGCACTATATACCACAGTACTGCTGCTTTCTTCAATCTGATTAATATTCCAGCAGTTGCAGCACCTCAAATCACAGGTTTATACTACTGAGATCATTCTAGTATGTTATTGTTTCCATAGTAACAGTCAGCTTTTTCACAGGGTCTTGTATGGTGGGTGCGCCACATAATCTAAGACTAATAATAACTGGATTAATAATGTGCTGTTATTTAACAAAGAAAAATGCGTAATCGTTGATATGGTGAAGTTTTCTATAAAGGCGACAATTGTTTAACAATTACGGAAGGAGTCTCCAGTATCAGCGCTTTGTAAACACGAGAGGTAAAGTTGTACCTTTAAGTTCTGCTCCATGGAAAAGTTTTCAAGACAGACAATTTAGCATCTTCCGGTTTCTCTTTTAACATGACAAGCCGCATTTCTGTTTTTTTTTTTTTTTTTGCTGTGATATTATGTGATGCTGTTATAGGAAAATAATCAACTTCAGGGTGATAACAGTAACTCCACTTTGCATCAGGCTGCATCACACCACCCCCTCATTGATTAGTTTCCTGTCTTATTTTATTCCTTATGTAATAAACCAAACAGTTTGATTCCTTCCTGAATGCATCACACTAATCCCAAGCCCACACACTTCCCCAGAATTTCTAATCTTTTCACTAGGCTCCTTTTTAAAATTCCAGACGACAAACGCCTCAAAATCAAATGGTGCATTTCCCATCTGATCTCCCCCGGTCCGTGACATTGGCTCTAAGGCCTGAAAATGAGGGAATTTAAAATTCCTTCAGATTCTTTGCAGCTGAGTCCATATCTCAGCTGCAATAAAGGCACCGTGTCTTCCTGAGCAGGTATCGCAGGAAAGAAGATGTGGTTTTGCATAATCACTGTCACTATACATTTAGGGTGTATGAGAGCATGCGGCAGGGTGATGGGGCTTTGGATGTGGTGCGAGACCGAGGTGTTAAAAAAAGGATGCACCATTTGGACCACAGATAATTACCTCCAATGGCCAGCAGGGTTTGATCATAGATGATATATAGACAAGGCTACTGTATTTTTTTTAAATATCAAATGTGCACACCAATCTGAATGAGTTATTGTGTGCACATTGTGTGCTATTATGGAGTACTCAAACATTTGCTAATCCTTTATGTAAAATCAGGACATGGTAAAGGACAAAATATGAAAATACACATGAATACATCTACTACAGTATTATGCAGAATCACATAGACATTTTGTATGCACACATATAGAAAAAAATAACCACCCACACATAGATCCAGCTAAACAGCTTGAGTGGGTGTGAGTTAAGGAGCCTGGAGGACTGAGTCTGATTTTCTTTAGGGTGTTTTCAGTGAGCCCACACTAATGGCTGCTGTTCAGGGGCTTCTGCTGCTTAAAATGAGGGGAAATCTCTTCCAGTGAGAGCAGTCACGGGGAGAGAGAAAAAGAGAGAGAGAGAACGAGAGAGAGCACATTCTGACTGGAGACAAGAAAGAGAACGAGACGGGGGGACAAGACAGATACACAGACAGGGATGTTGGGTGAGCAAAACAGAAAGCGACAATAAGGGAGACCAGAAAAGAAAAGAGTGACGGACAAAGGAACTAGCATTGAAAGTGTATTTGAGACCGCGGAGGACTGCTTTAAGCTTGTTAGTGTGTGTGGGTGTGTGCAACCAAGGGAAAAGTGGGCTGCCTGATGAGCAATGAGTGCCTCTCACTTCTGCAATTAATCTTGTCTTTCTACCTGTCCTCAGCCTCGGCCCCTGTAGTACCCTACAAGGATCTATTATCCCTCCCGTCTCGCTAGCCTCACAATCACTTTATTGTGCTACACATTTGCCTAGCCTCTTTTAACTCTGCCTGTCATGCATGGCCTATCAGCCCTCTAGTTATAACAGTGTAAAGAAGAGGCTATATCTATTGACACCTTAAGGGCATATATGTTCTCAGATTTACAAGATTCCTTCTTCTAGCAACTTCATTGGTGATGCTAGGAGGATGGTTTTACCCTGAGGGGCTTGTGAGCGGGTTCTAGAGGAAGCTCAGGAGGTAATCTGGCTGTTGAGTGCGGTAGATAATTTGCACTTGATCCCCTTGTAATTATATAGTTTAAATCGTTTTACTCCAGCTAATCCCGCAGTGTGCGCAGGCGGAGCTTTTGGACATTGCTCATCAGCAGATGTCTCTCTCTTGCTGCAGGCTTGCGGAAGTGGGAGGAGATGTGGCTTACTGACATAATTATTTTGACTGCACTAGTGGGATTATTTCGGGTTTTGCATATCACATCCCACCATGAGGTGGATCAAGACAGGCAGGACTTTCCCCGGGACAGAAAATGAGCTTCCTGCTAAATACTCCTGTTGCTGTTTGTGTGGTCATGGTTGTCGATCAGGTACATATTAGGACACCTTGAAATGATAGGATTTCCATGTCAGAGATTACATATTACTAAAACAGATTTAATTCAGCCAATGGAGCATGAATGAAACCAAATGGCATAACTGAATGATCGCATCTGAAGACCAGAAGGAGGAAAAGATGGATGACAGAAGTGTCCATGTCCCTGCTG
The DNA here is from genome assembly GCA_037576815.1 of Pangasius larnaudii. NCBI lineage: Eukaryota > Metazoa > Chordata > Actinopteri > Siluriformes > Pangasiidae > Pangasius > Pangasius larnaudii. The sequence continues at coordinate 19,944,244 of CM074929.1, forward strand.
GCCGTAGGGACTGCAGGCCATCTTGCAGGCCTGCCAAAGCTGACAGGCTGTGACAAGCTGCTTGGCATGCAGCTAGTTGACTAATTACACTGGATTACAGCATATTAATGCAAGCCGTTTTCTCCAGGGTCAGCAACCTAGCCACACTAGCTCCTAAAGCACCAAGGATGACTTTACGTTTTCAGAAACACAAAGTAGACATTCCCCCTATGAATGCACAGATCAAGTGAAAGATCAAGACATGCTGTCTACTCGAAAAAAAAAAAAAATCTGCAAGGCCTTTCCCATACAATGCTAAAGGGGATTCTCTGGTAACAATCCCTCTCTCTATCTTTCTCTCTCCCGCACTTTCTCTCTCCCATGTGAAAAGGAAATGGCTGAAATAGGAGCACTCACAAAGTGCAAGCAGGACGGCCAGTTCATAAAATGATTTATTGCTCGTGTGAGTAAATGCTCCCTAAAGCTGGATCATAGGCATTTCCTCATTGATTGAACTATTGCACCGAAATCAGATCTTGATTAATGAGTTACTGTCGGAGGGGAAAGGGCTTGTACTAGGGGGATCTTTATTTTGCAGCTCACCAGTCTGTGAAATTCAGAGGAACTGGTATGCAAGATGTGCACGTCTTTAGGAATGTGCCATGGTATGTTTATACAACAGGGACAATGATACAACAAGGATAAGTAATCTTTTATAAAACATAGTATAAGCATGTTATGATAAATAATGAAAAATAATCTTATAGCACATGGGTTGTCTTTATTAATTAATTTTATCTCACCAAAACCCAACCCGTAACTAGGCATTTTTTGTAAATTTTCTGAATTTTTTAGGACTGTTATTGGTATCAGTCCAACTGTAGCGATGATACAATGTCTGCAGTGCTAACGTTGCTGCTAACTATCTTCCTTGGAATTGGAGGTTTTCCAGGATTAGACATTATGGCTGGTGAAATCAAAACAATGACACTATGATGAATGCAAGTTTTGATCAGCTAAGCCAACTAAGGACCAAACAACAAACCAAGAACCAGTCAGAATCTGTTTGGGTTTGAAGTAAGGAATAAAACACTTGGAGGCATGCAGTTTAGGGAAATGAATCGCATGAAGCAGAGCTATTGTAACCATGCCAGTTGATTATTTTCCTATAATGGTAGGTCACAAAGTATTTTGTTCCTCTTATACCATTTTCAGCTCTTTAACAATCCAAATCTTCTTTACGGTATAAAACCGTGGGTTCTCATGGTACCCAGTAGGCTGCATATTCATTCAAATGTAACATCCTGAATACGTGTGTATTGTATTTGAGCTTTGGCATCCAAAAGAGCAAACCAATACTCTTACAAAAGCCAAACAGGAGAAATGAGGCATGCTATAAGTGTGTTTAATACACAACAGCACTCCTGATTGTGCCGAACCAATTGCTGACTTGCAACAAAAGAGGACCCAAGCTCAGCTACCAATATCTACTCGTCTTGCTAGCTCAGAGAAATAATAGTCTTAAAAAGAGGACTTAAAATTATGAGAAGAGAATGCTGGAGAGGCTTATCCACCCTGCCTTATGCAACACTTAAACAACGGGTTCAGAGGGCTGAAAGAAGACGGAAGAAAAGGTAGCTATGCAGAGTGCACTTCTGGAGCTCTAGTGCCCTTATTGTACAGAAGTCACATTGCATTAACACTGAGGGCCATTTGCAGGCCTCTCTTCTCCTGGCTGGGCCTTTCAGAACAGATTAAGCTATGAAAACCCAGGAATTACTAAAGCACCTATTAAGCATTATGCTCAGCCTTTTCTTTTCTGATCCCTTTGAACAGGCCTGAATACACTTGGGCGTTTCATTGATTTTAAGAAGAGAGGAAGAGAGAGATGGATGAAGAAACATTAGAACTAAAATACTTTGGAAAAACAAAATTCCACTGACCACATAACGCTAAAATGTATCGACTGATTGCATTTCACTCACCATTGTTTCTCATTCCAGTATTGTATTCCAGCCATTCATTATTCTCTTCACCAATTGAGAAAGTTCTCTCTGTATTCATCATTGTAAAGGTTTCGTGATTAGCCCTCACAGCTTGATGCCTGGATGAAAGGAGCCCCACTCTGCAGTTTAAAGCAAGACTGGCTGGGTCTTTCCCCAAATGGGGAAAAGCTTCAAACACATCAGATTGCATAGGAACGCTGATCATTGCCTTTAACAGGATTGGCGAGCCACAGCAGTGCCACTCAAGATGCAGGTCGTGTGGCGTTAAACGGCTGTCAGACTGAGAAAAACGCAGACAAAAGGGCTCGGCCTCTTTTGTAACGCCACGTCGAGGAGAGAGATCCTGGAGCTGTGCTTGCGAGTATGTTTTGGAAATCGGACTTTCAGTCCAAACTTGGATTCCTGCACATATAAATACTTAACATCAGTTGGCTTACCATCTGCATTTCATTTTCACCAGGAACCCTAGCTTGAACTAGCTTGAGCAATACGTATGCAGGGCGTGTGGGGGTGGTGTGTGTGTATATGTACGTGTGTGTGTGTGACAAAAAATAGAGGCGAAAGAGAGACTGTGCTCCACTCAACTCCAGACGAGACTATGGAATATAATGAGCTCTCGAGGGGCATCTGCCCATTAAAACAGCTAACGGGGGTATATCAGGTAACTGAGGTGTGTTTGAACACACACACACAGACTACCATACAAATGTACAGAGAGATTTCCAAGATATGCTCTTTAAAAGAGAGTGTCCTCCTAAGATTTTCTAGTTCCTGGATTCATAAAGGAGCTATTATTGCAGTCCTATTTGCTAGAAAAAATATTTGCTGTATTTGCTGAGTTGCCTCAGAGGGACAAATCAAACATCATTTATGCTCTAAATTTTTAAGAGTGTAGATGAAGCCTTGTGCCATTTCTAAGCATCATGATAGGTCACCAAACCTGAGTGAAACAATTATGAGATTTTCAGGATAGTGGTATTGTGGCACAGTGGTTAGCATTGCCACCTCACAGCTCTAGAGTCCTAGGTTTGATTCTGAGTTCAGATTACAATGAACTGTGATGGCCTGGCATTCCATCCAGAGTGAATTCTCCTACCTTGTGCCCAGTGTTACTGGGATAGGCTACGGATCCACCAAAACTCTTACCAGAATGGAGTGGTTACTGAACATGAATGAATGATTTTCTGATTAAGGATTCAGGTTTGTTAGCTTGAGTTGTACATGTGAGTTAAGGATTGTTAGCTCTCTAAAGGGGTTCTCCTTAGAACCCTACACTCAGTCTGGCTAACTGTTCTCTCAGAGAAACATTCAAAGGATACAGATTAAATTAAATAAACTTAGAAAAATATTTTCTCAAGGATTCTCTGAATGTCAATGGTTCTCACTTTCTTATGCTTTTCTGAAAGGAGAACATTCTGTTGTAGGGTTCTACATGGAACTCTTTAAGGGTTCCCCTAGAGCAGGGGGTTCTCAAACTTTTTTCTGCAGCCAGGAACATGTTTTAGTACAAAATATATTCCATGGACACTCTAAGTACAGATCTATTGATATGGCATGAACATTATTTACTGTAGAATAATATTTTGTATATTTATTAGAGCCATAGAGCTTTCCCGAGCTTTCCACTGAGAGAACACATTAGATCCAAGTTCACATTATTTATAGGCAACTTGTTTTGAGTTGTTGAGGTTTGGATTAAGCCCATCCCATTCAGGGGTTCAGACAAATAGGGTAACAATGACAGTAACTTAATAATAAAATATAATAACTTTGATAATTGTGACTTGTGATATAGACTTACTTAAATTTCACGGCCCCCTGGGGTTCCACAGGCCCCACTTTGAGAACCACTGCCCTAGACGGACACACTGAAGAACTCTGAAGAGTACACCCTTCACAAAATTGCAAGTCACACATACATAAGCTCACACATCCACATGCAAATGCAAAGATTCTAGCATGAAGACCCCTTAATATGACCCTATTGAAGTTCTAATTGGATTGCCAGCAGCCAAAAGGAAAGATTTGGGGCCTACTTGCCTATATTCCCTTTTGTATCTACACCAATAGCAAAACAACAGCATTTGAATCGAATGGTCAAGTTCTCTTCCCTTAAATACAATTGGTTGGCCCAAATCTGCTTGGACATCACAGCCCCCCCCCCCCCCCCCAACCCCCACACCCACCCTACCCCTTTGCTCAAAATCCATTCGAATGTCTAGAGGAATGAGCAATCTCTTCACCTCGGCTAGGTTCCTGTCCAAGAAAACAAACATCCCCTTGTCCATTGGAGTGCCAAAATAAACCCTCCCTTAGCACTGACATCAATCATGTTAATTATGGCAAACACCATAATAACAACAATTACAATAATATCTCATTAAGCAGCGGAGAGAGTGAATGACGGGGGAGAATTAATAGCAGGCAGGTGTACAACACACTGCAATTATGGAACCTGAAATTAGCTCATCGCCCCAAGGCAGACGGAGAATACAGAAAGTGTGTGTGAGAGAGAGAGAGAGAGAGAGAGAGAGAGAGGGTGAGAGAGAGAGAGAGAAAAAAGATCTCAAAGAGGGAGCAAGGGAAGGAGACAAACTTGCAAGTGTGGGTTCACAGACTGAAAAAGAGTGGAGGGGGTTGCAAATCAGGAAACAAAAATGTCTTAAATGTGTAAATTAGGCTGAATAAAAAGCATAGAAGTAGAGAGAGAGGGGGAAAAGCAGCTTTTCCAGGCAGAGTTGAGAGGGAGGCAGCCAAAGATGATCAAGGGGAGCTGTGGAGCTTCACGGCAGCCGACTGGCAGTTTCCCCTTCTCCTGTCATTCATTCATTATGCAGCGCCGGAGCTGCGGTGAAAGCGCATCCTCGCCTTGACCCATCATATTTCGGCTTCTGTAAACGGCTAATCCGCCTTCGTTAGACGGGTGTCGACACGTTTTGCATGCTCTCAAGCTCCAGTCCTTTCCAAACCTCACTGAAAGGAAGCCAGAGTGAACTGCCACTGTCATAAAATCAGTGGAATTTCAAAGCTTTTGACCTGGTTCTCATATTTAATATGTATATCTTTGATTAATAACTCATGTACTGTTCTAATTTATTACTCAAATCTGCCTTTCAGATGATAGAGATACTTAATATGGCATATGAAATTAGCACTCTCCCTTTACTCATGCTGTGTTGTCTGGTTTATTCTGATGCTCCACCAATTTCTGCCCATATTGTACTCAGTTTTCAGACAATAGCTTTATTTTAATCTCAATATTATTTGTACTTTATGTGAAAAAACCCTTATATATTCTTATATCTGGAGCTCCTGAGGCTTGATATTTTGGCCTGCTCTATACATACAGTATATTGGACAGTGACACAATTTTCATAATTTTACGTCTCTAGACCACCACAAGAGATCTGAATTGAAGCAATCAAAATGTGATTGAAATGCATTGCACTGCATTTACCATATAGGAATTACAGCCATTTATTCCCCCCTTTTAGTCCCCCCATTTTCACATTCTCAAAAGTAATTGGCCAAACTAACAATCAAAAATATTAGGATTATTTTTAATACTTGGATTCAAATCCTTTGCAGTCACAGACTGAGTGAAGTCTGGAACCTTTGCTCTAGGCCTTCACTGCAGCCGCCTTCAGTTGCTGCTTGTTTGTGGGTCTTTCCGCTTTAAGTGAAAAGCATGCTTACTTGGGTTGAGGTCATCAGACATTTAAGAACATTTAATTTCTTTGCCTTAAGAAGCTCTTGGGTTGCTTTTGTGGTATGTTTTGGGTCATTATCCATCTGTACTGTGAATCACCGTCCATCAGTTTTGCAGCATTTGACTGAAACTGAGTAGAAAGTGCAGAATTCATCCTACTACTTCTATCAGCAGCCAATAAACACCAGTGACCCAGTTCCATTAGCAGCCATACATAACCATGCCATAACATTGCCTCCACATGTTTGACAGATGATGTGGTATGCTTTGGCTCATGAGCCCTTCATTTCCTTCTCCATACTGTTCTCTTCCCATCATTCTTATACAAGTTAATCTTGCATCATAACTGGTCAGGCTTTTTTTTTTAATAGATTTTTTTTTAGCAAAGTCTAATCTAGTCTTTCTGTTCCTGAGTGTTGCCAGTGGTTTGCATCTTGATACCTCAACCGTCTGTATTTATATTCATGAAGGCCTCTCTTGACTGTAGACTTTGACAATGATACACCTACCTCCACACTCCTCCAGAGTGTTTTTGACCTGGTTAGATGTTGTGAAGCGGTTTTTCTTCAACAAGGAAAGAATTCTGCGATCAACCACTTTAGTTGTCTTTCGTGTCTTTTTTGGTGTTGCTGAGCTCGCCAGTGCATTCATTCTTTTTAAGAATGCACCTAATGGTTGATTTTTCCACTCCTAAAGTTTTTCCTATCTCTCTGATAGGTCTGTTTTTTTCACTTGCATCAACACTCATGCAAATTCAATGCTTGTAATCAACTCCAGACTTTTTATCTCCTTAATTTGACATGAAATAAGGAGGAAACAGGCCACACCTGGCCTTGGTACTGCTTATCAGTCAATTGTCCAATTACTTTTGAACCTGTGAAGATGGAGGTACTCCTTGAACTAAAGCTGAAAGTCTACACTTCAATCACATCTTCATCAGTGAAGATCTTTGAAATGATTGCTTCAATTCAAATCCATTGTGGTGGTGTACAGAGGCCAAATTACCAAAATTGTGTCACTGTGTAAATACTTATGTAATACATTATTATTATTATTATTATTATTATTATTATTATTATTTAGAAAGATTGAGGTTTTTACTTTCATGTAACTGTCAGATATGACGCTCAGGGGACAAAAAAGAGCACATTCATTAGCGTGAACATTGTGTTTACAGTGATACATTTATAGTGTTCATTCATTCGTTCATCCTTAGTAACTGTCTGGTCAGGGTCACAGTGCTACTTGTTTGTTTTTTTTGTTTTTTTTGGAAAAGAGGACCAAATAAATTTGTTCGAAAATGTTGCAGGCAAATACAAACAAAAAAACATCATAACTGCATGAGCTGGATTTTTTTTTTTCACGTGTCTATTTAAAAAAAGAAAAAGATTTTTGAGATTTCCGTCTGCAACAGCAAAACTGGGCTGAAAATCTTTACAGTGTAAATCTGTCTTAGGACACCGGAGGTGGTCTGTGGTGGTCAATGGGTCAGGAACCAGTGATCACTTCTTGGTTTCAGAAAAACGACAACCTACACAGTCACACCGTATAGCATGGATATAGTCGTAGTGTATCTATATAGTAATCATTATACTGTGAATCAAGATTAGAAATCAGGAATGAAGTGTATCGAGTAACATATGAGCGTACTGCAAGTGATGCTGACGAATCAGGATTATGTCTTCTGGTGTATAATGAGATGAATACTTCAAGCAACCATTGGTGATTATATTACTTACTCTCATAACTGTCACCTTTCATTAGATAGATGCAAGCAGAAAGTGTCAGCTGAACGCTGGAACCTTCTTCTTTGCATTCAAGTTGATCAATGTGATCATTCTTGAGGGTGTAAATGTATGGGAGAAAATTAAACAAATATATCGGACCATGCTTGACCTGATTTCCATTTACTTCTTTAATGATGAACGTCTTTCCTGCACGCACAGCACTTGCGAAGCGGCTGAAGGCGCGGATGCTGACACTACCACTGCTGAATGTTTTATCACGTCAGAGCTCAAGATGAACAGCGTGGCTCTTTTAGCCTGAGGGCTGTTCCTGAGCCCCACAGAGGCCCTGAGGCAGACTTCCTCCAGCCCTTTCTGCTGGTTTTACCATGAAGTGCACGGCTGCTGAATTTTGATTATGGTGTACAGTTGGCCAGGGGGAAGATGCCGTGAAAGAGAGGCTCCAAAAGAATTTTACAAAGCGAAAAAGAGTGTAGAAATACCGGAGTTGCTCCTGTGTTTAATTCTGGATTCCCTCGCTTTCATGCCATTTGTGTTAATTTGCCAGAAGGAAAACTGAATACAGTCCAGTTTTGTGGAAAACTACGGGAAAGGCAGGAAATTTCTTTATATACTTTGTAGATTTTTAGGATAAAACATGATGTAATGGACAATTATATGAAGTTAATTAATACCACAGTTCTCATTTCAGATTGGACAGAAGGTGTTAATTAATTTTCTAAGCCTATTGAAAAACATGTTATTTAAAACTGATATGGTGAAGTTTTCTGAAAGGAAATGCTCATTTAACATTTACAGAAGGAGTCTCCAGTGTCAGTGATTTGTAATGAAAGCGTGTTTCCTGACACGGGAAGCTGTTTTTTTTTTGCGTTTTAGGTCATTTTAACTTCAAGAGTGAGAGAAAAGAGAGGCTGGTGACGGAATGACTGTTTATAGCTACTATAATATGAGTGATAACAGAAGCTAAGCTGCAATGGTTACAGAAGCAATGGTTAAATGTACAACATATTATTTATTAAGAAATTATTAAATTATTAGGAAATATCATAGGAAAATATAAAATCGGAAAATAGGCTGTTATAGGAAAAGAATCCATTTCAGCCCACATTACACCACTCGACTGTTGATTATTTTTCCTATAACAACACACCCTGTTGTGTTTCATAACTTCCTTTCATAAATTTTCTAGGTCAATATAATAAAGGCCCTGAAAGAAAGGATATCAAAGATTCTAACGAATCAGTGAGAATGTAAATTCTTCGCTATAAAAGGAAAAAAAGGGGGGGGGGGGAAATCAGCTGGAAGTTAACGTGATGACTTGCCATAGGAAAGAAAGTGTCTACTTACTTTAATGCAGATTTCCTTTAACAGCATTACAACACACTGAAGGGCGCATATGCCCTGAGATGTATTCATAAGAGCAATTTCTAATTTCTCCTAACCGCTGTGAAATTTAAATCCTCACGAAATGACACTCGCATAAATCCACCCTAAAGGTATCAATCATTTTAACCTTCATTGAAGTGGCGTGTCAGCTTCACAAAGGCACTCATATGGTGTTAATGAGCGTGTAATATAAGCGGCTGGCCACTAGGCCCGCATGCTGCCGCTTCATACAAAACAGAGCAGTGAGTCTGGTGCTGTCTCTCCACATCACTCACAGTCAATCTGGAGGAATAAATATCAAGGCTTGTTCGTGGCAGTCGTAATCACTAACCACAACATGAGGAAATTAATGAATATTCATGAATATAACAGGCATTGAGAATTTGGGACAGGTTGTTTTTTTTTTTTTTTTTTTTCTTCAGTCATAGCAAGGAGTCATTTCTGTATTGCTACAGGGAAATGCTAAATCCTTCTGCAATGTGTTTGCGATTTAACATGGAACAACAGCAACTTCACCTCACCGTGGAAACTTTTTGAGAGTCTAAAACGCCTCCGTGTCATCTCTCCAAACCCACTAAGAGGGTGTGCGAAAGCGAAAGTGTGCTGAGGGTTTGCCCGTGTTACTAATGGAAATGATATACGTCAATATGGCCGTGTCGCCTCCCACGTGTCCTCCCATCGTGCTAAACAAAGGAACCGGCAACTTATGAACTGCCTGCACCACTCTGGTGAGTCCATAAAACAACTGGCCCCAGTCACCAGGGAGAACCCACACACACAGCCCCGCCTCCCCGCGATGCCGCCCCTCTCGCACAGGACCACCAGATGACACAGATGGGGCGAGGGCAAACAAAAAAGGGGGCTCCCTCTGTAGTGACCCAGATCTCTTTCAAAAAGCCATTCACGCAACAAATTGGGGAAAGCTGGGGCCTTGCAGCAACACTAAAGCTCCTTGCTCTTTTAATAGCCAACCTCGCCGCTCGCTATAAACACAGACTGATTTACGAGTACGTTTAAGGCAAAATATGCAAGGCAGGCTATTTAGGACGTGAGTGGAGTGTTCTTGATGTTATTGCTGACCCTTTTGAGATGAGAGCAAAGTATAAGCAACATCTTATGAATCAGTTTAAAACGTGTTATAAAATTTGCACTAATCAGTGTTTTGTGTTTTTATTTTCTCTCTAATGGCTCAGTACGCATTGACAAGCCAAACACAGCACAAAGCACAACATCCGGCTATTTTTATAGCACTATAATTTGCACACCTTTGAGTTCAATATGATGACTTAGATGACTGCTCATTGTTTCTATCTATCTATGTATCTATGTATCTATGTATCTATCTATCTATCTATCTATCTATCTATCTATTTGCTTATTTAAAAAAAAAACTAAACCAAACTACAAAACTAAATAGCATTTTAGCACTATAATCCACATAACCTATATGATAACTTCTACACAACTGCTATTTGTTTGTATGTTTGTTGTTTGTTTTTATCATTTCATTTTATTTTTTCCATCCATTGGTTCAGTACGCACCAAAAAAAAACCCAAACCAAACAATAAACCAAATCAGCTGGACATTTTTAGCAGTATAATCCACATGACTTTCAGTCCGATGATAACTTCGTTGACTGATTAATAAAATTTTTTTTATTCATTTATTTTTTCCTTCTATTGGCTCAGTAGGCACCAAAAAAAAAAAAAAAAAACCAAACCAAACAAGAACCCAAATCAGCTGGACATTTTTAGCACTATAAGCCACATAACTTGGAGTCTTAGATGATAACAAGGATGACTGACTATTATTGTAAAATAATAATAATAATAATAATAATAATAATAATAATAATAATTTATGTTTTCCTCCATTGGTTCAATGGGCACCAAAACACCAACTAAACTACAAAGTACAACCATCTGGACACTGTTAGCGCTTTAGTCCACGTCTTTCAGTCCTAGTTACAACATAGATGACTGCTCACTGTTTTCTTTCCTCCCAGTTGTTCAGCAGGCACCAAAACTCCAACCAACCAAATTTGGGCATTTCTAGCACCACACTCCGCAATCTCCATGCTTCAGTCCTAGATGATAACACAAGTCATTATTCGTTTTGTATTTTCTTCTGCGTTTTGTTCATTTTCTTTTTGTCGCCTGTCTCACTTTCACTTCAGCAGCTCACTGGCTCCCTCTCCCTCCTCCTGACCACCTCTCTCTCCCTCTCTCTCTCTCTCTCTCTCTCTCTCCCTGCCCCTCCCCTCATGCAATCTGCATACAGAGACATTTGTCATCATTAGCCCTGCTCCGACAGTTGGCACCCGGCACCTCAGATCTCGAGAACTTGCAATTATGAAGCCTTCATCTCGTATTTGGGTTACATGGCCTAATTTCATCATGGGCTTCATCCGCCACCATTTCATTACCCAAAGCCCCCCAACCTGGTGAAGAGAGCAGCCTCTTTCTCCTCTCTCCTCCTTTCCCCTTTGTTTTCCTCCTTTCACAAGCGGCTGCTCAGCACCCGCTCTTAGAACGGGGCGGCGTTATTAATTTGAAATGCATCTAGCGCATTGTCCACGCCGGGGCTGTTGTGAAGATGCTTTAGGTTTGCGTATCATCGGGTCAGCGGGCAAATGATTACAGACTCAACCTCTAGACACGAGCCGTCTCTCATGCACATTAAGATTAATCACAGGGAGCTGGGATTGTTGCACTGTTGATCAGTTTTTCCACACAATGCTAAAACAGAGAGAAAGCTCCATGATATTCTAAATTAAAAAAAAAAAAAACATTTTTTTTTAAATTGACCCACATGATAAATGAAATCTATGCAAATGCTTGGGTGTCATTTATCAGGGAAGCCACTGAGCATTGGATATTGAAGTGGGGGTGAAACAGCGTAGTGCTGTGATCCGAGCGGATCTTTTTTTGTGGATGCTCTCTCTCTTTCGTTCTCTCTCTCTCTCTCTCTCTCTCTCTCTCTCTCTCTCCTTGCCTCTCTCTGAGCACTTAAAGAGCAGTAAAGTTAATTTGTGTTCTCAAGGTTGGGGTTTATGGAGGTGGTTTAAGCACATATGGCTTTAGCTTGGCGAGCTGCTTCGAACATGGCTCTGGCCTCTAAAATGTGCGCCTCGGGCTGTTTTGTCCTCAGCTACCAAACACCCCATGGGAGGAGGTCGCTAATGCGGCATGGAAACTAAAACAAATGGAGGGACTGGATCCGAGGCGTGGAAGGTAGGGGGCTGACAGGCAGGAGGCAAAAGGAAATTAACTGGAAGTCCTGTGGTGCGGCCATATTGCCTGGAATAACCGAATTCGCCTCGGCTACGAAAACTCAATGACAATTCTGCTATCCAGTCACAGCTAGTTGAAAGGGATATGTCATAATAAGTGTCCGTCTTGTATAATGCGGTCTCTCGCAACGCCGGGCTCCATGGTAATATCGCTGCTCTCAAACAACGAGGCCCTTAATCTGATTTATATTCGACTACGCCACTCCATTAAATCCACTTGATAATCTGTGCTGTGACCTAGCGACGCCTTTTGGCTCAAATCCATTTTTTTGCTGTTCTTTCCGAGCACAAAGAGCGTCTCGAAAAGGATGATGGGACCAGCACAAAGAACTGTCCCTGTGTGATGATGGAATATGGCCACAATGACCTCTTTTTGTCACTGAATAATAGGATTATTAACACGGACATGTAAAAAATGACTATTAGCTTCAATTAGAGGGCGACAATGGCAGCAAAGCTTGGGATATGTTTTAATCCTTCGCTGCTTTTCACGTCAAGTTCGGCTGGAAAATACACCGTGTGGAAATTCAGACTGAAACTTCTACTGATAAAACACACACACACACACACGCTAATAATGAGTTATTCCAAAAACACTGTATGTATAGCTAGTACAATGATATGTTTAAACATAAACAGGACTTTCATAATGTTTTGCTTTCTAATCATCTAATCTAAAAACGAATACCTATAAAAAAAGGGTATTCAATTAGCACTAATTAGAGCAGAAGGTCAAAATGAAACAAACATTACTCGTTCTAATTAACACATTTATATTTATACATATTTGTACTAATCATTGTACATGTCAGTGTATAATATTGTAGCTTTAACTTTCTTTTTTCTACCCTTCATTGAGGTTGCATATCAGCTTTACAAACGTCCTAATTAGAGCACAAAATTAACCATTTTTTAATAAACTAATTTGTGTATTCATTGCAGTAATCTTCATGCACATCAACGTGGCGTAATATTATATCTTAATCTGCCATTGCATTTCACTCCATGCAAATTAAACAACGTTTGTTGAAAATCCTCAGTTTTACAGGATTCGTGTTTATCCATCAGATCTCCCATTAAAACAGAAGGTTATCTGAACCCTGTTTAAAGGGTTCTTGTGGGACAGTTAAGTGTGGTGTCACATGCCAATTTTGGTTGTTTGACAAGAGCCATTACGAGCCTAGCGAAATGTTCTGACAAGAGGGATCATCAGAACAAGACGAGAGGGCCAGAAGAAAAATGAAGAGATCACTGGGGAGGAAACTCGAGAACAAAGGGGCCTTCAGCAAGCTAAACGTGTCCTCGGTCATATGCTTGTGCAACATGAGCGGAAGCCAGACTCATTGTATTGATTTACACGATCACACATCCCATTCACTGGGTCAGAAATAGCGTCCATACCGAAAGGCGCTGTCCCAGAAACGCCAGCGAGATGGCGGACGTTATAGAGACACACAACAAGCTATGTTATAGAGACATAAAAAAGGCTAGAGGTCAAGGGGGAGATGAAGTGCCGCTTGGTCAGCTTTGAAAGTGCAGATGAGTTATACGGCACTCACGATTTGATGGCTTGGATGTGTTCGGTAAACCGCTCCGACAATGAGATAAAAATTCGGAAAGTATGCTTTGATGCGGTTTCCGCTGACGCAGATCTGTCCATGGATTACTTGCATTAAAAACACACGCGGGATAAATGTGTTTTTTAATGTTGAACATGAGGGTCAACAGGACAGACTGACCCGGAGCACGTGCTAGGCCTAATCCCAAGGAAAAAATCAGACAGAATCTGGGAAATGCCATTAAGATGGAAAATGGGGGAAATAAAACTTGTGTCGAGAAAATCGCTGCCTGTGAAGCAGCTGTAGAATTTTCCTCAACACTTTAAACTCTCGTCCTACTAGTGTATCAATTATTATTTTTTTTATTCATTGATTCATTCAGTTTTAGTAAGCGCATAATCCTGGTCGGGGTCGTGGTGGATCCAGGGCCAATCACTGGAGCACTGGGCAAGAGGCAGGAATACGCACAGGGCTATTGTTTATTTATTTATTTATTTATTTATTTATTTATTTATTTATTTATTTATTTAATATATTTTCTCATTTTCAGTAACCTGGGTGAGGGTTGTGGATGGATGGAAAGCCAGTCCATCACTGATTATTATTATTATTATTATTATTATTATTATTATTATTATTATTATTATTATTATTATTACGCAGATATATCTCAGAATCAAAGAGAAGTGTACCTAATGCCTATATATATAAAAATCGAGAATTTGTGTGTGTGTGTGTGTGTATGTGTATGTGTGTGTGTGTGTGTGTGCGTGTGTGTAATGTACCATTTTGCCTTTTTTACTATCACTATAAGCCTTTTATCCTAAACTAAATTCTAAACTAAAATAAAAATGAATAAATAAGTGAAAAAATCATCATTCACTGTGAACAGCAGAAGTGTTTTCGGTGTACACCTGTTATACATTTTGCTTCGTGAAGCAATCGGGATCTAATATGTTATCTCCGTCCAAAAGCAGCAGAGAGCTATTAATTATGGCTGGCAACTTCTTCAATGTTGACCGCGCCAGGCAGGATACAGTGAAGGCCAACCCACTACAGAGCATGAGCTCCAGACAGTGACCAGCGCTCGGTCAGAATTTGGAGGAAAATAATTTTGATTTCACCGTCATGCTGCTTCAAAAATTGCACCGTTCATTGTTCGTCGTCCATCCATCCATCCATCCATCCATCCATCCATTCATTCATCTTCAGTAACCACTTTATCCTGGTCAGAGTCACCATGTACATCATATACATCACCAACACCAAAAAACATATGCATTATCAAAAAATAAAAAAATTATCATATGTAATGACGCTGATGTTACAGCATGGCTTTTAATAAATAATGTTTGCCTTTGCAAGTAAATAATATTTTAGTTTTAATATTCAATATCATTTAATTTCTGCTGATTTCTGACTTCTTATTGTATTTATTCTCAGTTGTAGGGGCAATCTAAAACAAGTCTCAGCTATTATTCTACTCTTGCCTCATCACCAGTTTATACGTATGCACGAATAATAATAATAATAATAATAATAATAATAATAATAATAATAATAATAA
>CM074929.1:19973346-20001537 GCA_037576815.1 Pangasius larnaudii
ATAAAAGTGAATTCCTTTAAACGATTTTGTTTTAAAACCAAAACTACTTTTGCGTTCAATTGTAATTCTCAACTAGCAAAGAAAAAATAGTGTGATGTTGTTACTTAATAAATAAATAAATAAATAAATAAATAAATAAATAAATAAATTTTAATGCCGCATTAAACCCTACGTTCTGTTTATATATTCTGTTTTATTTATTTATTTTTTATATCCAAAGACTATATTTATGTAATTTCGACAGAGAAAATACAATCAGTAAAATCAAATATAGAAATATTAAACAAACAAACACATAAATAAATAAATAAATAAATAAATTTCCCCCATATAATAAATCCCACCTATATAATTTATGTAGAATGTTCCTTATGTGAAAGAAAGAAAGAAAGAAAGAAAGAAAGAAAGAAAGAAAGAAAAACGGTATAATAAATGAGGGTTCTTTAGGAAACCAGGACCCGCAGCTACTATCAGGAGAATCCTGGAGTGCAGGAAAGGCATTTCTGTATCTTTTCTTTTTAATATTGTGCATATTGCTACTAAATAATATGAGGTACACACTGTATATTGTTGTTTTAATAATATTGCTATAAAACTAAAAAGCCTGACCTGGGGTCTATGTACACCCCGTGATGGTTAATAAAGGTTAAGCACACAGCTAAGGGGTCAGTGTGAAGCTGCCTCTTCTCACTGAGGAGTTTTTGGTTCCCTCACCTGCCAGGTTGTCCATGTCCTTGTCCTGCAGCAGGCTGACGGCATCGTCCTCACCCTCCAACATCAGCTCGGCCTCTGGGCTCTGGCTCGCCACTGGATGGCCACGGAAACTCTTCCTCCCCTTCAGCATGTCCTCTTCCTCGTGGCCTGGAGAGTCAGAAGTCACTGTGAGAGACGTATCTGAGTTGTACAAAGCCCAATCTTTATAACTCAGATGTGCCTGAGTTGTACAAAGCCCAATCTTTATAGAGTAACAACATATAGGCTAGTGTAATGCATGAAACATTGTATGCTAATGTAAGTTAGTTGAATTGAAGTTAGGACCTAGCAATAATAGCACAATGTCATGTGACTGATTAGCCAATCACAGCTGGTAAAGCGTCCTATTTGGACTCCCTAGAGGGACATAAAGCTTCAGCTTCAGTGAAAATCCACTGATCATGGTGGTTACTGTCTTTGTGGAGTTCCTCTTGTTCTTCCTGTGTCACTATGAGTCTCCACATGGGTTTCCTTCAGAAAATGTCACTACACTTCCTCATAGACTTTGAGTACAAAGTATGAATTCCTGTGTCCACATGGGTCCTGGGCTCTAGGTTTTGTTTGACTTATAGGAAGAAAAAGTCACTGATGAGCATTTTCACCTAAATTAACCTCAATTATTTTGTTATGACATGGGTGCAATGATGTCTCAGCCATCCATGGCGGCGAATCCAAGAGGGCAAAAGATTGCAAAAAGATATGCTGGCTTCACGTGTCTCAGAAGAGACACATGCTAGCCTTCACCTTCCCCAGTGGGTAGGGGAAAGAATTAACACCATGATGGTCAAGACACAAAAATAAAGTCCCCCCTCACCCTGCTGTTTATTAGACCTAATGAAAAACACTCGTTCATTCAAAGCCTGCCTAAGCCTTTATATCGTGTGTGTCAACATCTTTATAGAATTTCTACAGTGTCCATAAGTCAAAGTTCATTAGCAAAGCTTAAAATAAAACAGCGCTATAGGGTATTCAGTTCCTCTGGAGATGAAGGGGGGAAAAATTGTCACCTTTAATTATGCAAAAAAGCAAGGGAAAGACTGCAGGCGAGTCTGTCACACATGTCTGCAGCCAGACGTCCATGTGGATTTGTCTTCTTTAAGGTCAGAACAGAGACACTCAATAAAAAAGAGATGGAAGGAAAAGGGTGGAAATGTGAACTGCTTATCAGAAATGTTGAGGTAGATTACACTCTTCTGACATGTTTCTTTTTAGGAGAACCCTCAAGGCACTTGGAGGATTTCCCTGAGGCTCGTATACAGTACCTCATGTCATGAGGGTGAATGTGACTGTCATCAACTCTGTTATCATGGGAGATGGAATTGAAAAAAATTTTTTTAAAAAAGGCTTTCTACTCTACTCTCCTAGCTGAGAAGTTTTTCATCAGCGTAAGAGGGAAAAAACAGAGAGGAAATGGAGACTGTAAGAGTCAGCCGGATGACGCTCGCCGATCAAAAGCATGGGGGTGAAATTTCAGATTTCTGTAAACCATGATTACGACTGCGTTAAATCTGGAGGCACGTTGGTGGGCAAATGTCGAGCTCTGATAGGCGAGACGTAGCCGAGGACCGGAGAGAAAATAAACCAGGTTGAGTCTACAAAGAAAACGATCCACGATTGGACACAAAGTGGAGGAGGGAATATTTCATTTCACAATATTTTGCCGTCAAAGAATCGAGTAGAAAAGCAGATCATAAATGGTAAATGAGCAGAAATCCTGAGAAGCACGCCACATAAACACCCCATCATGAAAATAAATGCCGTCTAGATATTCTCAAATGAAAGCGCGACGATAGCCATTTGTCAACATTAGTAGTGAGGCGTGAAAAGCATTTTGGGCTAGATTTCACTTTCATTCCTCAAACAAGCAGCGGAATAAAACCAGACCCCACTGTTCGTTCAGGGTCTGTGAACACTCAGGCCCGTACCCACAGATACACCCAGACAGGTCGAGAAGCCAGACGTAAACTGGACTAGCCACATCCTCCTCGGATGGCACTGCACGCTGGATTGAGACAAAACAGGATATTTGTGATGTGCCAATTTCTGAAGGCTAAGAGGAGAAATGTGTGTAATGCAGCATAACACCAAGATGAAAAAAAAAGAGTTTTTGGTTAAAATCCAACATATAAGATCAGATATAAACATGAAAAAAAAAATCTGATATGGCTTAACGTTTAATGAGTGAGGAATAGAACGTGTAAGGGTGTGCTATTGTAGGAAAATAGTCACTTATTCACGTTAAATCACGTTACTGCTGCAATCCCACAGTTGATTGTTTTCCTGTAACAGCACATACCAACATTTCCATTCCTCTTACACCACAGCAATTTACAAACACTAACAACTGATTAAAGAATCGTATGTACAGTATATCTTTAAAACCGATTATAGTCGAACTGTGTCTACATTTGTTACAGTGACACAATCAGTATGATATTTATTAATGTGATGAAATTTAAACATGCGCTCTTATTCCACTTGCCTTCAAGGACTTTCTGAGGTCACCTTCCGTTTGCTTTGAAGTGTTCTCTGAATCTCTCTGACTCCTTTTTTCTGTTTCGGAATTATGCTTTTGTTTTTTTTTTCTCTCTGTTGGTCATGGTATCCCCTAAACACCATGATATATGTTTATCTCCTTCTCCAGATATGTGAAAGTACCCAGCATTTTCTGGGTTACGTCTTGTGAGAGCTGTTTTCTTAATTCCCATTGACTCTTAACTTAGGCTAGAGTGTTTGAACTTTCCATGCCTTAAATAAGACATAAACTAAATGTGCTGTCTGTTTCAAATGTACACACCATAAACACGTTCGTTATGTACATTAAAAAAAAAAACATTAAAAAAATACTAAAACAGACCTGGAACCATGGTCTGTTTTAGTATTTAGGGCTTGGGACCCCAAGGGGTCTGTGACTTCTGAATTTTGTTACATTGTTAAAAATCACAAACAATAATCAATTATCAATGTTATGTCTATAATTAATGTCAAATGGAATCTAATGACAATTTTAATTTTAAAAAAAAGTGTTCTATGGGTGCAAATTTGGGAAAAAAAAAAACAATAAATAGCCAAGATGTTATTGTACACGTTCAAAACACATGTTCGAATAATTGGTTAATGGTCATAAAATAAACCTGCACTCAGACAGGTCAGTGTATAGATATAACAAAAACAGTGTGCGAGTATGCCAATGGGGATGCAAACTTCTGAGCTTGCTAATAAACAGTCAGTTGTTGTAATATGTAGGCTTTATGCTGTAAGATGTGCATATAACCCATTAAATGAACTTGGAATTCTGATCTGTAGATAAAACAGAGGTCCATTTTCTATTTTTTTCACGCATAAACCCACAGGGATGCAAACTTTTGCACCGGACATAACCACCAAGTACTGAATACCCCATGGAAGCCATGGAAACTGATTTAGACTATAAAATGAATCTGATTTTTACTCCTGAAACTTATATGTGGCTTTTTTTTTATTTTCACTCCTCCTCTACAACTCACTATGGAGGGAAGGATTTCACGAGAGCATAGGTTGAAGAGGGGAAAAAAAAAAGCGACTTTACGGCTTTTGAAAGCGGCTTTTGGGGTGGATATATATATGAGCGTTCGGTAGTTTTACTGTCCAACATGGAACAGATAAGGAGGCCCTCAGTAAAGCCATATTATTGTAGTCAAGGGTCCATGTTTTATATGTTGGCGGAGCTCTGGGGCATTGCTTACCAGTGGCCATACACTTTTATTGCCTCAGTATGGTCACAGAATCATGTGTGCTATTTGTTTCTCTCAGGCTTATGAGTTTTAGTCTATTCACATCATCCTGAACAAAAGAAGTGGAATGACATAATGTTCTGCTTAAGCACCAACTGCACCCAATATGACTGTTATGCAGTGAATTAAAATATTATCCATGGGAAATGTTGCAAGTTCTCAGTCTTGTGCAAGCCCATCAAAATGCCTAAGAGACCTGGGCTCATCTATAACACGCCAGGGACACGCCGGCTTGCATTTTGCAGTCCTTTAGTTCCCTAAATGCAGTGAAACTGTGTCGCATTTGGTGAAATCAGAGACCAGTGGAACTGGAAGACGTTTGTAATAATTCTGCTCAAGCAGCTTAGATCATGCATCCAGAGCCAACATGACTCTCTGTTAGTGTGTCATGCAAAAATCATCCATACAATCTGTGATCAATTTCCAAAAGTGGCACATGTGATTGTTAAGTCTTTATTCGATTTTCTCGTTCTTGCCTTCGCACTTCCTGGTTGCTATTCCCAGCCTTTGTCTGTTTATGATTTCCGTCTCTGCTCTGCATCGCCACAGAATTGAGGAATAAACTAGCAAGATATTTCGCTGGCATGTACCCAGGGTTGCCAAGGTTGTGGTTTTTAGGGCAAATTGGGCTAGTTTTGGAACAAGGTTGCTGGTGGAAAAAAAAAAAACCCAAAAAACAAGTCCGATCATGGTGGGATATTTGGGCTAGTTTAAAAATAGCCTACAGCCACCAAGATTTCGTTTTAGTTGTAATGAATCGGAAACATAGGCTATGACAAAGAAAGGGAAAGTGTGAATGCAGACAATGTATCTATGATTTACAAAAGCAAGAATGTTGCATGGGAGAAGATTGAGTGAGGGACCGGAGGATTATGGAGTGGATACTAGCTGTGCCAGGCAATAATCAAAAGGCGTACCACAATAAATGCGTGTGCACTACGGTGAAAAAAAAGAAGAAAACATATGTTTGTCAAATTTTTGGGCAAAGTTTCACATCTTTCTGAGATGGAAATTTTGCTGAGACCTGGCCAGCCTACATGCACTGTTTTACTGTATATAAACATTACTTTAATGACGATGCAAACTTTTCAAGAGTAATTATGCTTAAAAAGAAATGTAACTGCTTGCCTGCCTAAATAGGTGAGGCCAGTGATAATGAGTTTCAATCTGCACCACCACCACACATACACACTTACTCCAATAATGAGCTATAAAGAACTTTGTGCAGGGTTTGGTAGGTCACGATGGAACTGCTCACCTGAAAATAAGACTGCAAGGACACCTGGAGGCAGAACAAGCCGTTAAAGAGCAGGATCGATATTAACCCGACTCCCATTTCATGCTCGCCCAATTCCGCTCAGCTAACAATATACCGAAGCTGTGGCCGGTAAGAGAAGAAGCGATCACGGGCTGAGACTTGGACGAAATGGCTCGTTATATTGTCAGCACACTTAATAGATGGAGAGGTGAGGTTTAAAAGCACACTTTCCCACAAGCACATTTTCTGAACAGCAACAAAAGGGTAATGGTTTCTAGAAAAGTAGGTGGGGAACTGCACCTGCACACTTTTATAATCACCTGGTTACACGACACAGTCAGAGATTCTGAGGTCTTATTAAAGCTATGCGATTGCCAATAAAGCCAACGAAAGTGATGATAAATCACACGGCATTAGATATAATGATGCTATTTCTTAGGTGGCAGTGCCCTTTTTTATATTAAACTAAAAAAAAAAAAAAGCTAAATGAAACAACTCTCATATCCTATCATGTTGTTTCACTTGGGAGGGAAGATGGAAATCTGTAAGCGAACACATCTGACAGTCTGACAAGTAGTTTGAAAATATGCCACTCTGGATAAATCCGAGCCCCTTCAGACTTTAGTCAAATGCCAGAGATTTTTGATGTGAGTGATTCATCACAGTCTCTGCTTTCTGAAAACCGAAAAAAAGAATGAAAGCTGTATTTATGTTCACCCTCAGTGGTTATTTCCGCCGAACCACCTAGCTTCACACGGTCACATACGCAGCTGTGCGGCCTGAAGGACTTATTACTAGTCTGGCTAACTACTCCATTATGTTTCCTCTGGTCAAGTTCAAATGGGTCTTGTTTTAAAAAAAATGGTCCCAAACTGACTGGTGGATAAAAGAAAATGCTTCGCTATATTTCTTTATACCCCAGCACTGTTGAATGCTTGATTCTGATTGGTCAGAATTTGTTGATTTATTTTCTATAATGCACAGAAGCTCTGACAGTAATTCTGGCTACAGGGTTTATATTAATGTACTCGTTCTTATACAATACGGTTTCTATAGCAACAACTTATGTAAGGACTTGTGTGGCAGACGCACCACTTTGAACAAATGTATAAAATGTGTAATTGTTGACATAGCGAAGTTTTCTGTGAGAAAATGTCTAGGAAGCATTGACGCAAGGAGTCTCCAGCGTCAGGGCAGATGCCTTTTTGCGCTTTGTGGTTCCTCTGTAACATTCGGATATTAAATGTAACTATAAACGGATAAGAAGTACATTGTGTTGTTCTGGATCGAATAAAAAATGGAATCATTGGCGAATTACTGTGGTGTAAGAAGAATAATCTATTGTTGTTGTGCTGTTTTAGCAGTGTAATCAATTTTTTTTTTTTTTTGGGGGGGGTAACAGTAACTGTTACTGTTCTTTATTATTTTTCTATCACAGCCCACTCTGTCGTGTTTCATTCCTTACTTAGAGCACGGCTGGGATTGTGCCATGCACAAGCATCCTGGTCATGTTTCTCCGAGAGAGAGAAGACTTATTTTCTATGACACACTTATAAGTAATATGCAGAGGAGGTACTCCTGACGTTCTTCTCGCTCTGTGATTGTGTGTGAATCATACCGGGCTAAAAGTGATCCCTTTCACGTGACAAGGCTGTACATTATTCCTGTCATCGAAAGCCAGGGGAGAGCACAGGACTTCAACAAGTTCTCAATCACAGCCGTCCCAGTGCCCCAGCACACGGCTAACCTAATGAGTGGAATGGATAAATACGTACAATGCTTTATGATGTATAAGCCACTACTTTTTAACAGTGCTGTTGAGGAAAATCTGAGGCATGCTGCGAGAAATATGTTACACTGTGTCACTGTGGGTTAAAACTGACAGGTTGTATTTGTGGGGTGGTGCTCATGACACTCCATGACACCTACATAAGCTATTTATGACAGAAAACTAACAGCAACCTACCAATGGGTGACAAATACGCTCTGGCATTTTGCTGGTGTGGTTTGGCATTTCTATGCTGATAGGTGTGGTCTCTTCGAGAATGACTCCGCCCCCATCCACAGCACACAAGCCCTCACTGAATGGTTTCATGAGGATGAAAATGATTAAGTCATATGCTATGACATTCTCACTCACCGAATCTCAACCCAGGTAAGCACCTATGGGAGATTTAGGAGCGATTTAATATCTTTTGGAAGAACGCTGTTCATCGCTCCAGTATGGATCCAGAACATTTTCTATCTCTGGATTATTATGCTCTGACTACATGACTGGAAAAAATGATTAACCCAAAGATATAACAGAACTTGTAAAAGCTAGTGTTACGTGAACACTATTGAATTAACCCTTTAAACAGTTATTCTTCGTTAGCATATTATCCAGGACCTACTATAAATTATTCAGTAGCTCCAGTAAAACTAATAGGAAAGGTGCATGAGATTAAGGAGTGTAAATCTGAACCTGCTAATGATTCATGGGTACTTCGATTGAACTATTTGTGTTTTCTGTCCATCAGAACTATTTTACATACATTTTACTATTTAACAGTTTACATTCAGGCTTATGATTCACTCTCTCTAGGAAGTGGTTGGACTTTTTTTTTTCCTCCTACATCTATCAGTACGACACATAGGACCCAGTTAAAATCTCTAGCAGAGGTTTATTTCAAAATGCTTCTTCTACCGGTCACGTTTCTTACATTATTCTTTCATACAAATCGACTATTATTTGTAATTAAGTACAGTATATCTGACATCGTAACTAGTCTCTGCTTCTACTTGAGTCGCCAAATCTCTTTCAACCCGTGCCAACTTTCAAAATATGTTCGTAGGAAAAATGGAAGAGAAGAAAGACAAAAAGAGAAAATCTCTTTGGTAATTACTGTGGCTGTGTTATGAACAGGGGCCACCTGCAGATCACAGAGCAGCTGGTAGGCATATCCTCTGTTTGTGTGTGTGTGTGTGTGTGTGTGTGTGTGTGTGTGTGTGTGTGTGTGTGTGTGACTCTCATATAGCTGCCATCTGACATTTTCCCTGAAACTGGATCAATGTATTTACAATTACAGTGTATAAAGAGTAAGAAAAGAGTCAATGAACATTTCAATCCAGAATGTAAATGTGAAACATGCCTTGTGAGTAACGCTTGTGGTGCAACATCTACACCAGATTTCAGTGAAAACATTCATCCACTTCAGGCCAATCTATCGCTCTTGCCAAGTTATAGATTTGCCCTTAATACACCCTCTCTCGTATTCATCCTGGAGGGCCCAGAGGAAAAGCGCCGGGAGTAGTTAATATTATTGAACCATTTTGTTTTAAAAGCCGGTGTTGCATGACACAGAGCCAAATCGTCAATGTGCTTCAGACAGAACAAACAGGTCAAAAGGAAAGTCTGAGAAGCAGATACAGTAAAAAAAAAAAGCAGTGCAGTTCTCCTCATGATTACGTGTGTGTTGGCGAATAAAATCTCCCGTAAAATCCCACTGCCATGTTCAACTGACAAGCCTTGTAAATATTCATGGTATAAAATTAAGAACAAACTGCTTCTCAGCTCAGCAAATATTCATAACCTCGAAACTGCGGACTGGATGCAGCTCTGTGTGTGTGTGTGTGTGTGTGTGTGTGTGTGTGTGTGTGTAGCCCACATGAAACAATGATGTCATTCTGTTTAAAAAAAAACAATAATAATTTGGGGATAATGAGCCAAACTCCGACTGTGTTTTGATTGGCTGCTGGCAGGATTACTTACCATAGTCCTCCAGCGACTTGCACAAGATGTCCAAGTGGGTGGAGCCAAAAGGGTTCCTGACAAATCTCCGCCTCCTCCTGAGGTCATCCTCCCAGTAGTCAAGACGCCAAAAGTCATGCAGCTGACTGCGGAGAGGAAAGAAAAGATCACATGAATCCAATCCAATTTATTGAATACAAAGAACTATTTTATACAGATAGATAGATAGATAGATAGATAGATAGATAGATAGATAGATAGATAGATAGATAGATAGATAGATAGATTTAGATAAAATATATATATGATTGTGTGTGTGAAAGTAGTTACACACACACCCACACACACATATCAGACATCAGTCAGCTACAGAATTATTGGCACCCTTTAAGAGAATATGCAAAAATAATTATATTAAACAAATTTTGACTGATAATTTGATAAATCAAAATGTCCAATTTATAGAATTTCCACAATTCTGTATTAGGAAGCTTTAGAAATCCAAAATCAAGTACAGCATGCTTGTTATTAATACTTAAAAAGGAACAAATCTGTTGGATGACAACCTGAGAGCCTGGAGGAATCAAGATGTGAATTTGTAAGCAGTGGCTTGGTGTTATGCAAAAAAAAAAAAAAAAAAAAAAACACATGAAGGGTGCCAAAATTTTATGCAGGCGACTCTAACTTAACCCATTCATTCCTTCATTCATTTAATAACGGCTGGCCAGAGAACTCACAGGATACACCTATGTCTGTCTTAATTTATGCAAAAAGGTCACCAGTTAATCACAAAGCTGTGTGTCATTAGATGTAATCTGTACTAAAGCCCCAGTGAAGCCTCCCAGCATGAAGCGCTTTCAGGCAGCGGCCGCAGCAGCACGCGTATAAATAACAGCCAGTCCCATTAACAAACACGGGCTCAAATTACACGTCTAAATGGCGCGGTTCGCCTCCTTTTTTAACGGCTCTTTTTAACAAATCTTGTAAATCAGAGGTAAGACTCCATATGCAGACAGCATGGAGTTTAATGATGGGAGGAGGCAGGAAAGGAGGGAGAAGTGGGGGAGGGGGTTGGGGGGGATGGTTTGGGCTCACCGCAGCCACAGCTCACACTAATAAAACAATCCCCCACCACCACCACCACCACCACCACAACGTACGGTGCAGCCGTGATTAAAATAATGTGCTGAAATATTCATCGAAATGATTCGTGAGGCCCTAGAGCAAGCCATGGTATATTGCATTTTTATTCATTATTGATAACAGTGAATTAGCAGCCATATAAAAAGAAAGAGACAAACAGAGTGAGAGGGAAAGGGAAACAACAAGTTCCGGCATGTGGTAACCATCTTTGTAAATGATTATTCCAACATTAGCAGGGACCTGGGCTAATTTTATTGCTCGCAGCTAATGCAAACCATTAAGGGCCAGGACTAGCATCGGGTTACTAAGTGCAGTTCGTTTCCAGCGTGCTCAGGCCAGAGATGTTTCAAAAGCTTCAGCACTTCTGAGAGTGAGAGAGAGAGAGAGAGAGAGAGAGAGAGAAAGAGAGAAAGAGAGAAATAACACTGCAAGTAATCTACCACAATGAGGGTTTTGAGGGATGTTAAAGGAGAGTGATGATGGTGGTAATTGGGGAACAGATGACAAGAGGGTAAGAGACAATCAGCAAATTCCGCATGTGGTTTATCTTCATTACAGGGCACAAGAGCCGAAATGCATAATCCGCCTGAGTGATCATTTCTGCAGTAAACAATGTGGAGAGGATAGTTTGGATAGTCTAAAAACCATTTGAAAAAAAAAATTAAATTAAAATAATAATAATAATCATCATCATCATCATCATCATAATCATAATCATAATAATAAATAAATAAAAAGTATTTATAAATAAAATATTAAGTTTAATAAATAAAACTTTAGATTATTAAAGAGCAACAGGACAAGGCACATACTTTTTATTGTTATAATTTTAAGAAATATTTTGGTGTACAACCTAAACTAAAACTCAAAACTAATTAATTAAATAAATAAATAAATAAATAAATAAATAAACACCATTATATGTTGGCAATATTATGTGATTTTTGATGTTGGTTAAGCCTTTTTTTTTAATTCATTTACAAAAAGACAGCTGAATATTTTACAAAATATTATAACATATGAGTTAATATTGATTGTGTACCAAGCAAGCGTTGTTGCGTCAGAAAATATGACAGCCAATCACGTTCCAACATGCAAATGCAAGCCATGAAATGGTGGCTTCTTAGAGTGGGGGGCATAGAGCTTTCTCATTTACATATTCATCCACTGTGATTATAATCAATGGGGGAAAAAAGGTGCGTCTGTGCCTTTTTCTGTTGATTAATGTAGAAAACACACAGGCTCCTTCCTTCCTTTGGGACTGAGTGTAAGATTGTCCTTCATCCAAAGAGAAACCAAGGAGAAAGTGAAAAACCAAACAAAAAAAAAAAAAAGGAAAAGGAGTACAATAACAATAACAGCCAGCGCACTCTCTCCACAACACGAGGCAGCCATTTACGAAACAAGGCTCAATTCCAAGTGCTTCCTCGAGCTATGGGTGGGATTATATAGAGCTCTCTGCACCCTGCCATAACACTGAGGCAGACTAAACAGATTAAAGTGTTACAGCAGGATCACATCCCATCACAACCCCCTGGCAAAAAAAAAAAAAAAAAAAAAAAAACGGAAACACAAAAGCCTGTGAATATATTTACAAATGTCAGAAAATCAGGCCATTGCAGAGACTTAGCTGACAGCAACATGAGATCGGTCTCAGTTTAGCATCAATCAGGAGTGTGTAGTGTATGTGCTAGCATGTCAAAGGTTCATCACGTGCCGCAGTATGAGAAGCAGTACACAGCGCCGAGGGCTTGTCTGCTGTCAATCCCGAGCCGAGAGAGAGGTCTCTCTTCACAGAATGAGACGTCAGGAGGCCAAATCTGCTTAAGTGATATTTGTAAATGCGAGATTACACTGTGAAAAATAAACGCAGAACCCGCAAAGGAGCCCAAGCGATTACTGTTTACGATTATAACCTCCAAATCTGCCAGCGGAAGCTAGCGAGGGGTGGGGAGAAATCCGTTTTCGGCTTTGAAGATCGCTGAAAACACAAGTCTCTGACTGTGTATGATGAATGTGATTCGGTTTGACAGCAGTGCACAGCGGCAAGCGGCGAGTTCAGAGAAAAAAGCTCGAGCGTTTCCTTTTTCTCCTCCAAGAAAAAGCGGAATTAAACGCTAAGCCGAGCACAGCCAAATTATAAAGGACAATAAACAGAACGGTGCTTGATGGCAGTGTAACCCATCTTTTCCCACAAACCATGTGCTTTTACTTTGGACGCCGTTTGTGCAGGACAGGAAGGGAGTCCGGCAATACGTTACGCCACGTGGTCAGCAATCAAGACGGATTTCTCATGTATCAGAAGTGCCATAACGAGGGTCTGGACACCCAGGGTGGTCTCGATCTGAGACTACATCCTTCCCCCTGAGGGGGGTCCGTTTCCCTGAGGAGCGTCTAGATAAGGGATAAGGGAGATGGATGACGGACGCTCGGGAGTGGCTTGAACCCAAATCACTGAAAAAAACACCCCACACTACTCGTCTGTAAATCCTACAATTTGATTCTTGTGAAATCTAACACACAATCACTCTTGTTCCTCATGAGATCAGGATGCTAGGAACACTTTCTTAGCATTTTATGGTATATAGGGTCACGCTGTATTTGAAAAGTACCTACAGTGGGCTTTCTTAACTACTTTATAAAGCAATAGTAAAGGATTTATGACAGGCTTATGTCAAAACTCAAGGTGACATTAGAGGTTTTATGTATCATGACAGTGGACTTTTTACTAGTTTTAGTTATGTCTTCATTGAAAACACTTCAATTTTGATTTGAATTAATCCATTATCTCATAGATGCAGCGTTGTTATAAATGCTAAACTGCTATGTTTGAAGATGTGGAAATCAGTCATTTGGCTGACATATGGGCTTTATAACTTAGTAAAGCTGCAGACAGTAGACAGGTTTTGTAGACAAGTTTTGTAGATGATAAATTTAGCAAGAATTTCAGGGGTTTCAGAGATTTTTTTTTTGGTCTGTTCTGCTAGCTGTTTGTTAGCAATACATAGTGGAATGCTTTTCCTGTGTAAATGGATCAACCAATCTTATCAGGATCAGGAACTCACAAGTATGTGAAAACACTGACGATGCTGAGTACAATAAAGTCTGACGCAAAGTCGTCTTACAACACGCACATCGAGAGAAAATGAAGACGCTAGCCAGACTCGAATCATAGCTTTTATGTCCGAGAGTGTAACCATGATGTATAATATTAGTTATAAGGGGATTAATAAACATATTAGTTTCTCTTAGTGTTTGCTTCCACTTTTCAGGTTTCAGGCAACGAAAACTGGGAAGCACACTGGAGCCTTTATTGCTAGCTAACAAATTTACGATTTGTCCACCGCTGAAATAAAACCTTGCCTAATAAATCTGTCTATGTTGCTTTATAAGACATTCATGTAATGCCCAATGGAGCTTTCTTTAAAAAAAGTGTTAATGAATACTGTATATCAAGTAGCATTAATAACATACCAAAAAGAAGTCTTATAGGTAGAGTTTATCAAGCACCCTGTGAATAACGGGAAATCACACGGTGTGACTACTTCATCCTTCATCGTAACAGCAGTGACATTTTCATCGTATTCAAGCAAGAACAAATGAAAACAGCTCAAAGGAAAGATCTGCGCTTGTATAGTGCTAGGATAGGCGCTGACAGTCGTTTCATCTAAATGGCAATCACGGGCTAGAATGAGCTCCTGATTCCCTCCACTTTAGCAATCCCACGTCTCCTGACAGAAATAAAGAATGGCGCAGGGTCCGCCCCTCCTCGCAAGAAGCTCAGATTTATTAGTCTGATCACCCATCAATCACATAAATGGACTTTTCAACTACATTTTAAAAGCTAATTTCCCCAGCGCTGATAACCAAAACTATCGTCTCAGCAGCACACTGGTCATTAACAACAAAAGTGTGTAAGTGCACAACAATGGGTTTCTCTGGTTAAATACGTGAGATTGAGGAGCCTTGCAGTGTAAGATTTAACACTCCACTGTCCATAGGGGATGGCCTCTGTTTGTGCACGGCCATAAAAAACCGACAGCCATGATTCAGACTCAAGCAGCAAAGTGGGAAATAAAAGGATTGGTAAGAATTTCATTAAAAAAAATATTGCAATGTTTGGGGAGGGGAAGAGAGACGGCTTGTTTGGAAGGCCGTGGAAATATATCGGACTTGTGTGGAGACGATGCAGAGGGCTTACGACAGATGACCCGGTGACCTTGGCCTTCACACAAGCGCAGACGTGACGAGATGTTGCTCGATTCTGTGCACCGCTGTACAGCTAATTCATTTCAGAGGATACTGTATGCCAAATCTAAAACAACTGACTTGCCTAGCATTGTGCGTGACAGAAGGACACCATGTTGGCAACACATACAGATTCCATGCACCAAATTCCATATATTGGCAAGAATATCTGAATTGCACATAGTATAGCAAATGGAGTCCAGAAAGAAACTCTTACTGTAGAGATACTGGTTATAGTATAGTAAAGATATTGTTTATAGCATTTGTGATGTGACGAACATTTAACATCAAGTATGTAGACATGCTATAATTGCTATATCTCCATAAGCATCTGGGGTCATTCAGGACATCGCTGTTGTAGCAACAGCTAATAGACCCTTGCAGAGCCGCTTTAGATGAGAGTACTTAACTAAAAAAAAAAATGATGGTGGGATTCAATAAGACGCCATTATATTCTCTTTCAATGCTTCCATTGGGGACATAAATGGGATGTAATTAGCATAAGTGGCGCTAATGATCAGCTGCTCCTTGAAGAGCACAGGGTGCTGCTTTTTCTCAGTGCTACTAGACCACCAGCTACAAACTTGCTAAGGATGGAGGCTTTGGTTATATCTGTGTAAGTCATCTCAACAGTACAGATTCAAATTCTAACTCCATTACCAAAAAAAAAAACTAAGTCAAGTTTGTGAAAATTACATTTTTAAATATGACATCATTCCTCACTAATTATATACTGTATATTAAACTGTTTATATTCACTAAAAGCAACAGGGATGACGCTATAAGGAATAAAACACTCGGGGGTTTGGTGTTATGGGAAAATAATGAACAGTGGGGTGGTATGAAGCAACTCAACACCCCAACTCAGTAACAGCACATCCCAATGTGTGTTATTCCTCTTACATAACAGCAATTTGCCAACATTACATTTTCATCTATTAAAGTGAGACATTATACTTAATATCCATTTATAGTTACATTTACCATTGTGGAATGTCTGCGAACCTAGTTAGTTCCTCTTATAAACAGTCGTTCCTCTCCTTCATCATCCTCTCATTTTTCCCACTCATTTGAAATAAATAAGACAAAAAACACAGAGCTTGTTGCTTGTTGATGTTGAAGAGAAAAAGCTCAAAGTCCTCTCTTCTGAAGACTTTCTTTTATCTGAAAACGTACAAAGCTTTGCTCCTGACTGTTACAAAACACTGACATTGGAGACTCCTTCCATAAATGTTAAATAAGCATTTCCTTACAGAATATTTCAATTCTTATTTCAATTTCAGTTTTTTTTTTCTGATCGTCCACCATTCATGTTCACGTATAAGTTGTTACTACAGAAATAATATATTTGAATGAGCGCATTAATATCAATTTTCTGATTTTCCTTACAGGCAAATCTGTTTATCAGAGCTGACATTAGAGAAAAGTAATCAACACCTTCTGACCAATCAGAATGAAGAATTCTAAATTCGTAGTAGTATAACAGACTATAGCTACTAATGATTATTTATAGAGAACTTTGCCAGATATTATATAGTATAATGTGTGCAGGATAATATGTGAGAAATACATTTATTATGCAGTATAAATACTTGGTTCATAGGAATTTAAACATGAATTTTGGGATAATAAATCAACCGAGGGAAGTGGATTCATTTTTTCATACATAATTAAATAAAAATCTTTCTTTGTAGCAGACAGAGGAATTTGAAACTCACTCTATCTGTTTCGTATTGCTTTAACCACACAATTACAAACGTCTGACAAAAGCGATTTGCAAAGGAAATATGTTAATCCTTCCTTTCAAAATACATGTGACACTACTCCGCTAGGGTCAGCTCCAAAATGGTAAACTATTACATTCTTTCTTTGGAAAATAAATCACTGGGGAAAATATTTGGCAAGCGGAGCTTGTGAATATCCCTTCGCTGTAGAACTGAACTGGCATTCCCATATGCCGATGTTGTAGTTTTAAAAAGATCAGCTCTCACTCCTCATCCCAGCCTTTGAGCTCTGGTTCTCCCGCAAATTGCATGAGACACATTTCAACAGATTTGGAGAATTCATAAAGAGCCCCGTCACATCATCACAGGCCAACTGGCGGCCATATGCCGGTGGACAGCGCTCAAGTTTTCTCTTCAAACAAACTTTATCTTTCATCCATGCTAGGTTTTAATATCTAATCAGAAGAATGAACGAAGACACAAAGTAATGCACAGTCTGGTCAAATTAGAGGAGGTGCAAGTGATCGACTTCACTTTCGCACGGCCCAAAGATCTCTTATCGCTACTAATCCTTAGACTGGATGTGAACACGTGACCCTTCCGTTGCTCAGGTCATTAATGCCGTGTAAGGACATGAGGCTCTCGGCGTATCCGTGCTATAAATCAGACGTAACTACATGTGAGTATCCTGAAGGGTACGAGTGGCACTTGTCAGAGCGATTGAGCAGGATGAAGACCGACACGTTCTCCTTGGTGAAAGACAGACTTCTAGCGCAGGTCAGACGTCCCTTCTTCCCTGCTTCGCCAAACCGTCGATCTTTTCGTCCAGGATGGGGCCACAGATCGGAGGGGAGCCCAAGATGCCCTTGAAATTGATGACAGTGCGAATGGGAGTCTTTCCAGAGACAATTAGCGCAGGCTGCAAGGTTAAGCATGCCCTTGGGGAAGGGAAGCCGGAGTGTAGGTTCAAGAAGAAACGGATGGACATGTGTGTGAAAAGAACAACAAAGGAACAGATTCAGTTTACCCTCCACACTCCATTACTACGGAAGCAGATGTATAGCTGGTCAAATGAAGAGTGATGTAACCAAACCAGGGTATCTATTGGGAATAGTGCGAAATAAAAACATGAGAGAGGTGTGTGAGAGATGGCGATGTCAGCTGTAGCCTGCTTCCAGTAGGAGCTCGAGCCAGGCTGCACTTTACTCTAAATCTAGTGAAAAAATGAATACAAGCCTGTTTTTTTTTTAATGGTTCACTGTATACAAGTCGGTGTTGGTTTGTAACTACAGAAATGATAACATATTACAACAAGAGCATTAATATAAACCTGTGATTCGCCTGCAGCCAGAACTACTTTGAAAACTGATCAACACCTTCTGACTAGAGATGGCACGATAGCACGTTTTTTTTTATACTGATACAATAAAAGAAATCAATCCTAACAAATGAAAAACCAGTTAAGTCAATATATATATAGTAATATAGTAAATAGTTCCTATTCTAAAAATAAATTTCTTTTCCAAATCCGATTCCAATCTTTGCCATTTGTTCCAGGATCTGATATCCGATATGATTTCTCCGATATCTGATCTGCCATTTTTTTGCTGGTACTGGCCCAATACTGACAGTGGATCCGGAAAGCCTTATGCCCTGAAGTTACAGCTTTACCTCGCGACTGTTACAAAAGGGCTGACTCCTTCCAAAAATGCTAAACAAACATCTCCTTACATGAAACTCACATTTATTAAATCTGTTCCAAATGCAGTTCCAACCTTTGCCATTTGTTACAGGATTCCGATATCCCAAAACGTTTGCTCTGATATCCAATCCACAATTTTTTTTTGCGGATATCGGGCCAAAACCAATACTGGGTATCAGATCAGTGCCATCTCTACGTCTGACCAATCAGATCTGAGAATCCATAAGACAGACGCGGTGCCTCGGTGAAAGACAGAGATCTAGTTCCGGTCAGACATTCCTTCTTGCCTGATTCGCCATATCTTTTGTCCATGATGGAGAGATAAGACAGACGAGTAGCCATTGGGAATAGTGTGAAATAAAAACAGTGAAATAGGTGGAGAGGTGTCTGGGAGGCGCCAACATCAACTGTAGCTTGCTGCCATTGTGCGCTGTAGCCAGTGGGCATTCACTCAAAAATCTACACTAAAATGAAAACAAGCTTGTTTCTATGGCTCTTGAGGTTTCTCGAGGTTATAGCTTACCTTTTTTTAATAAGCTCTCTTACTAACACAATTACCAAAAGACTTTCCAGAATGTAGCTTTGACAGATTCTGAAATTCTTTTTTTCATGAAACGCAAACACCAGGCCACAAGGTCTCGCCTGCTGTACTTCCACTCAGTACATCCAGTACTTGTAAATACATTTATAACATGTTATACAGCACATATAATGCCTTATTACACAATTAGCCTGTTTAAATGCGCATAAATAGTTATAGTTGCATGCATAATACTGCATAAAATATGCATATTGAAGCTGGTATTTATAATGCATGATAAATGCATATCTAATTTTGTTACATATATAACGCCTTATAATGTCTGGAATAAGTCTGTATAAATGCTCATATGTAAGTGAAACCCTTTATAAAGCATTAGTATTTGATTTCATAATGTCTGATTATAATAAAGCACCTTTTCATAACAGAAACTTGTTTTAATGCATTATAACGCAGCACGGCTCTGGCATTACAACTTGCAGCTCAGACACTACACCAAATTCTGTGTTATAGTGCAGGTCAATCTTATGAACTGATATTACAATGTGTTACATAACCAGACACCATAAAGTCAAATACTCATTTTATGTAGTGTCATGTATGCGACATTAACTCCATATGAGCTTTTATACAGACTTGTGCCAGACATTGTGAAGTAGTATGTGTGCTGTATAAAAAAAAACATAACTGCTTTTGTAAATAATCACTGTAACATTTCCTAGGAGGGTCATATCTATAGTAAATTCTGAACATGTTCATATCATGTTATAAAGCATTCATAAGGCACTACACATCGTTACAATTTGAAAATTCATTACACTTTATAGCTATTTTTATTATATATTATGAATCTTCAACATGATACACTATAATTAGTGCTCACAACACATTATATCACCACTTTGTCTGGTACATTATAAGAAGCTTATAATGCATTATATAATATAATGTATTATAAGCACTGTTATAAGCACTAATTTAAAGTTGTTTATTATTGTGCATAATTTCTTATGAATGCAATATAACATTGTGAATATATTCATAAATCTTTACAGATATCTCCATCATCATAATCACTTACTCTTACC
Organism: Pangasius larnaudii; assembly: GCA_037576815.1. Classification (NCBI taxonomy): domain Eukaryota; kingdom Metazoa; phylum Chordata; class Actinopteri; order Siluriformes; family Pangasiidae; genus Pangasius; species Pangasius larnaudii. The sequence goes on from CM074929.1 coordinate 19,993,307, forward strand.
ACCCAGAAGTTGATCATTTTCCTGACATCGTGTCTGGAAGTGGTTTATTCCTCTTATACCACAGCAACTTCCCAAGAAGAAATTCCTTATTTATTAAATAACAAGACGTCGTCCTTTTTATCTGTTTATAGTTACATTTAATGTTGTTGTGGACTGTGACAAAGTGCTGACACTGGAGACTCCTTCCATAAACGCTAAATAAATATCTCCAACTTCACCATGTCAACAAAGATGTTTTATTTTAGTTCGTTTACATGAAGCGTCCGCCTTAGAAGTCCCCTCGTAAGCCGTTACTATAGAAACGATAACATGTTAGAAGGAGCGCATTAATATAAACCTGTCATTTCGTTTTTTTTATAAATGAAGCAACTCTCAGAGCTGCTGGTATAGAAAATGAATCAACACCTTCTGACCAGTCAGAATGGAGTAAATGTAACATTTAACAAGATACAGCTTGAATAAAATGTTATGAATTTAACTACGAGCGTTTATACAGATCATGAGGCATTATGTATTTGATAGAACAAGTTATGCATGCATTTATAATGCATTACGAATCACAGAAAGTGTTTCCAAAAGGTTGAATCTCAAACCCTGAAGTGTGCTTTGGTTTGTTCATTTGGGAAAAAAATGTTAACGGTTCTATGTAGAAGCCTAAAATAGAGGGGTTTCCTTATAGAGAGGGTTTCAAGGACACTAAGAATGCTTAACTATTTTAAAAAAAAAGCTTTTTAGAATATTTAGAGCATACAATAACTTCAGAGATTGCTGTGTAAAACTGTTCAGGATGCCGTCCTTTCTACCTTTTTACCTCTGATGTTACCTCTCTCTCTCGCTTTCTCTTTGACAGGTATTAAAATGGATAGGCTCTTTCAGCTCCACCCACTGAGACTGCTTAGCCCGGGCGCATGTGACTGAAGGCTCCATTCTATCACAAAGTTATTATCCAGGACCAGATAGCTGCCATACATCACACGCAGAACCCCGAGCTCACCGTTAGTCAAGGGAAACAGCGTCTCCCCCCTCGGCTTCCCTGCAGATCAATACGAGCCACCTTTCTCTCGCTCTTTCCTCCTTTCTCTCTCTCTCGCTCTCTCTCTCTCGCTCGGCTTTTCATTTTCATCCATCTCTCCTCAACTGACGCCAAAAAAAAAAGGTAATTATACAAGAGAAAGCTCTGAGAATCAATACCCGAGTCAGTTAAGGTCCAGTGAGTTAAGGTCCAGACACGTCAGTTCTCCGTCATCTGTCAGCCATGTTGCTGACTTGGACAAAGGTAACAAAGGGACTCCTGTTTTTCCACATGGAGCTCGAATCATTTTTCCCATTGCGGAAGGCCATGCTGGAGCAATTAGCACCGCGCCGCTCATGTGGAACAGCGACTCGGGATGAGATGAGGTGTTATTGGGAATTCGGTGAAGTCAACCACACGCCACTGCATGACAGAATGTATGCTGATAGTGAGCGAGTCAGCTTTATTAATCACAAGCTGTAGGAGAGTTGAGGTGAACTTCACACAGACCGAGCGTGGAAATGAACTCGAGAGAGGTTATGGTGTTTTTATACGTCATGATCACTACTGAATGCTGGTTCCACTAAAGCTGAGATAAGGAAGCCTTCAATTAGCTCAAACTTTAATTCATTCCATTAAATAAAAATAAAGACAAATAAAAAATAATAAAGAAAGAAAAAGGAAGCACCGTTTCCCCAAATATTTTTGAGCATCTGTACAATAAACACACTTTCTGCTCTTTTTATGACAACTTGTGATTTTTTTTTCCTACTTCCCTTCTCAAAACATTTATGTAACAATTTAGACTATTTCTTTTCTTTTCTCCTTTCCTTTCCTTTCTTTTTTTTCTTGTCCTTTTCTATTTTCTTTTCCTTTTGCTTTCTTTGTTGTTAATGTTTTTTTTTCAACAAGCCAGTCATTTGTGATATTCGCGCATTTTACACAAACTGAAAAAGAAAAAGTGCGTAATTGATAATTACCGATTAAAAATATACCCGCAAACCGTTGTTGGATTTCAAGAAAAATGAAGCAGTCAACGTTTCCATCAAAAGCTGTAAATGTAGTATTTTTTCTAGTTGTTTCGTTTTTTTGTTTCAGTCATGTCTAAAGCGCTTTAGCCATTTTATACTTTATACACTTTCCATGCATGCTAACTCAAATATAAACGCTTGCTGGAGAAAGGGCATTATATTACACAAATGCCACACACTCAAAGAGTAAAACCCCAGTAAGAAGGTCTTTAGTTGACTGGAGATTTTTGCTGGACTATAAAACACCGTCAGCGTCTCATTTAATGTGCGTTTAGTTTGTTTACAGAGCTGGCAGCCTGTAAGGATTGGGACAGAGCATGAACCGCGTGCAAGTAAATGAGTCCATCATTTTTCAATTTCATGGATTTTTTTCTGTCATTAATTCCGGCAGTCTGTCTGACATCTCCTTTTCTGGTGACGCAACTGAACTTTATAATCAGCTTCCCAGGGCCAGAGGTCAAAAGGAGCTGGAAGAGCTAGAAGGGAGGGCAGGGGGAAATAACTCGCTCTGAGACGAATGAAGAGAGAGAGAGAGAGAGAGAGAGAGAGAGAGAGAGAGAGAAAAAAAAATCTGACATCCAATTTTCAACTTGATTTATCAGTGTAAAGTTAAAATTGATAGTGTGTCATTACTGGCCTAAGAGCTGTCTACCCGAGTCCTATCAAAGCCTTCTCGTTTTGATTTAGTGGAGCAGATCAATACAACCCTATACTGTTTCAATTTGAACACTATTGATTTTCTGATGCTGACTCAATACAGGGGACATTCATCATCAGGCGAGCGTGGAGTATGATCGAACCGGGCCTGGCCGCTCTCGAGCTGCTTATTTGGCTTTCGGCTTACGAAGGCGTTGAGGGATTCTTTTATACCTTTGTGCATCTGCGCATCCTGCACAGCGCTGTCCAAGAACACAATGAAGACGGCTCATCAGCTCGGCTAGAAATCTTCGGAAGATTTATTTTTTTAGTATTTAAAAAATCAGCGAATATACAGAGGGAGTCATGTGGGTATGCGCCATTCAGCATTTTCCACGCAAGTTATCAATATTCTTTCAGGTCTCCCCAGGCTGTAGCACATAATAAAAAGAAAAAAAGCAATTTGAAGGCATTCATGCTCAAAAAATACACACTTTGACGCAAATAAATTTTCAAACGTATACACACACAAACACACACACACACACACACAAACACACACACACACACTCCTAATGCTGGGGGGCACACTATTTTACAGCACCAGCATAAATGGGAAAGTTAATGTAGCATTGAATAAGACTAAGATGTTGAACCGCAACACTGCCTTAAGCCCATAAACATATTGCATCATTATTCTTCTGCAGAAGGTTACCATTAAATTTCAATTCGTTGCAAGTTTTGCGGTACCATTTACAGTCCTCGGCAGCTCAATAACCTTTTGTCTCAATGCAAATGTTATGGCTTCTAGGCGCTCACTATAAATATTTGACTAAGCCGAAGAGGTAGCAGAAAATTCCGAGCGATGTGTTACGCCAGCCAGGATGTAAACACAGCTATTTATTTATCATAGAAGTTGGTAAGAAAGAAAAATAATGCATGCTGGGGTTATAAAAGGGTTATTAATGAAGCACTGATTCAGATGTTAATTAACTCCTGAGATGATACTACATTAATTTGAATCAGGTCAAATTAAGCCATTTTAGAAAAAGTAAAATGTATTTTTTTGGAGGATTTTTTTTCTATATAAGCCCATATTCACAAATCATTATAACTCTGCTTACAATTCTGTATAAATTGACTAATTATTAATTGTAACCATTTCTATAAACTCTAATAATGCCACATAAAGCTCTAATAAAGCACTAATAAAGCTCTAATGTAAGTAGTTCCTTGATAATTCATTATAATTCCATGTGCTATACACAAAACCTGTAGTTACTTAGTTAGTTAGTTGTTATTTGTTTGTTTATTTATTTGTTTCTTTAACTTTGTTGTTGTTTTTCTTACATACATTCATGTTATGTACTTCTTCTTATTCTTATTCTTATTATTATTATTATTATTATTTTGCATCCAAACCCAGCCCTACTGCATTTTATTGTGGAACATTTCATAATGTCACCAGAGAATTTTTTTTTTCATGCTGCCCTACATGCAGACGAGCAGGAAATGATCTGCGACTAGAGAAAAATGAAATCTGGCTAAAGGTTAAAAATCACAACCGATTAATTCACACAATCTCTTGTCTGCTTACTCAACCACGCTGAGGCTAAAATCCAAAAATCAGACAAACAGCGCCTGAAACTGTTTACTGTTTAAACATGTTTCCTATCGCTAAAACTGTTAGACACGGAGCAGCAGAGGATGTTTTCCACCATCAGTGCTGCACTTCATGAGTTTAACAAATAAAGGAATAAAGCCAGAAAGCCAGGGCCACTGTAATGAGCGGTTGTGGCATGTGAGTATGGATGTGTGTTTGTGTGTGTGTGTGTGTGTGTGTGTGTGTGAGTCCTGGACTTTCTCTCCATCAGTCTGACAGCTTAGTTAAGCACTCATGGCAGCTGGATTTACATATATCCGGGAGGCAAAGTTTATGATGTGTTTGGAAACACAGCAGTGAGGTGGCAAGAGCTTTGCTCGCTTTAGTAATGTCTAATCGCAGAACTACATACTGCTGGAGAACACTGGACTAGATATAAATATAAATATAAATATAAATAATATACCACAAACAAACCATTGCTTTTCCATAGAATGTTCCAGAATATTCATATCATTTCAGGTTGCAGGTTCATTTCATTCCACATCACTGCTGAATTCTCCAATCTGGTTGGTCAGAAGGTGTTGATTCAATTTCTATAGCAGCAGCTCTGACTTCAGTTCTGGCTGTAATTCAAATCTCAGTTTTTTTATTAACTTTCTAATACATTATTATTTCCATAGTAACAACTTATTAACAACAGGCGCTTGATCACACGATCGATGGCTAAAAATGTCTTCTTCTTTGTAACCTAACAAAGAAAAATACATATGATTGTTGATATGATGTAATCGCGTTCTCTACTGAGATGTTTCTATAAGATTTAAGGAAGGAGTCTCCAGTGTCAGCACTTTGTAACATGACAAGTTGTGTGTTATTTTTTTGTCTTACTGACTTCAAAACAAAAAAGGAGGATGGTTAGAGAATAACTGTTGTAACTGCTATAACGTAAGCGATAACTTGTCTAACGGATGATCCACAACGTTAAATGTAACATGGATAAATGGATAAAAAGTGTGATATTTCATTCTTTAATGAATAAAATCTGTACTCTTTAGCAAATTACTGTAGGTATGAGAGGAATACAACATTTCAGGATGTACTGTTATTAAGAAATACATGGCATGGTAAGACTTCACGGCGTTGTTGATTATTTCCCTGTAACAACACACACACCACGGTGTTTTATTGCTTACTTAGAGCATGCTGCTACATCTCCCAAGAGAATGTTGGTCCGTGCTTGTTATTGTTGCTGACCGTTCGTCTTTTATTTCTGTGTATAAATGTCTGTTTAAGCATAAAATCCCGTTCCTTTGGTGTCCTGACACAATATACGCCGAGAAGCAAAAACAGTCGGAGCGCTTTTAACAAGGCCCACAAGGGCAGCTTAACAACCACCAGGTGTACAGCTGTGTCAGTAAAAAGAGGGGAGATGTGTATCACAGAAACACGGACCACCACACACACACACACACACACAAGCACACAAACACGCACGCACACACAATCTGACCACCAGAGAGGTGTCTCTTGGGATTTAGTGGTCGGTTGTGGTAATTGAGTTTGCTGACCTGCAGCCTGACCCTGGTGGAGAGCAAGAAAATGACATTAAATAGCAGTTGCATTACAGCTCTGTGTGTGTGTGTGTGTGTGTGTGTGTGTGTGTGTGTGTGTGTGTGTGTGTGATATAAGAGTGTAAATCCTGGCCCTGGCAGCCGAGAGCACCTTTCAAGGGCTAAAGTCAAGATTCCATGACAAGAAACAAACACAGTAAACACACACACACACACACACACACACATACACAAACACACAGACCTATAAACACACCTATTTCTCTGCTGTGTCCACACACAGTGGTCCAGAGGGCCGTACCTGTGTGTCAGCGCCCCCCAGGCTCCGTGTTTGTTGGTGAGGATGTTGATGATTTTCTGTTTAAGCTGATTGGCGGTGACGCGGTCGCGGTGTTTAGCAGCACTGATGAGGTGATCGCACATCTTCTCCTCCTCTCTCCTGTCTACAGCATACTGAGAGCAGTTCGACTAGAGAACGAGGTGGAACAGAGGACACATTAGCATTCTTAGAAATGTTTAGACTGTGTACCTGTGTACGTATATTACGCTATTATATAATTACTCTAATGTAGGACAGGGATGATATTCCTGTCAGATTCCGAACCCTAATAAACAACATTTCTGATCTTCATATCAGAAAGCTATTGACAGTGAAGCACAATGCTATTTCAGGTCTAAATCAATCAAAAGTAACCATCATAAATAATGATTTGACTATGATAGACTAGGGTATGTGCGTATTAGTGACACTGATATACAGTGAGTGTGTGAGATGCTGGTATGAGTGTAGGCTAGAGCATGATTAGCACACACTGTGCTGTAAAAACCATGAGCTACACTGAACCTTAGTCCCTATGTGTAAACCTACAATGTGAATTTATGGGTGTTTTATAAAGTACTTTATACCACAGCGACTTTGAGCGCTCGAATTTGCATTATTTTTGTATAACAGCATGTCTCAGACAGTAGTTTTGGCTGTCCAAACTTATACTAATACATCATTGTTTCTATAGTAACAGCTCATACACAGGACACTGCACATAATCTAAGTCTAACAATATATAGATTTTAAAAAATGTGCTGTTGTTTAACAAAATAATACATATAAATCACTGGTGTGGATCAACAACAACAACAACAATTATAATAATAATAATAATAATAATAATAATAATAATAATAATAATAATAATAATAATATTTTTTTTTAAATCACACACTCATACCTGTGTACATTTGACTGAAATAGCATTTATATTTCCTTTTTATTTCATTAGAGAAAATTGTGTTTTGATTCACATTTGCTATCGTGACCTTGTGACAGAAAGACAATTTTAAAATCGTGCAGCTGATTTTTTTTTTCTTTTTGTTTTCTTTCTTATTTTCTTATTCTTCTGAATTTTGCCTGTGAGAAATACACATTACAATGTACTAAATTTCACACAGCATTCCGATATTTTTACATCTGAACTCAAACTCAAAAGAAAAACAGACCAAATATCATAAATAGAAAGTATATGTACTGCATGTTATGATTGTCGGCTAACTATCAAGCTAAGGAATGAGTAATAAAGGCCTCATAATTACACTTGAACAATTCCTGGACGATTATGAAATTCCACAAAGACAACCGTTTTATTTATTGCTGGGATACACTATATTTATACCCCACAGTTATGTTATGTCCTGATTTAATGTCCTATAAATAAAGAACACTGAGGCTAACTGTTGTATTGTAACTGATTTATTGTGTGTGTGTGTGTGTGTGTGTGTGTGTGTGTGTGTGTGTGTGTGTGTGTGTGTGTGTGTGCACGCACTACAAGATACTGTATATCATAGAAATGGGAAGAGTAAATACATAGAAAGTCCTCCATCACTCATTAACTCCATACATTTTAAATCTTTTTAACTAGCTTCAGGTCGTGGGATTGAAATTTTGGTGAAACCTGGCAACCCTGGTTAATGATATTATGTTAAAGACAGCTGAACAATGGTATGTTTAAACCCTGTAAAATGTGCTGTTAGACTGTATGATGGTTGATTGTAGGTTGTCAACCCTCAACTGCCGATTGCAGGTTTACACAAACTTAAAATTTCACCATCTGCTGCTCGATTGTGCTATAATTTAGAGCTGTGATCAGTTACAGGGTGTGTTAAAAAAAACGGAAAGTATTCCAATGAATGTCACCTAAAAGCCTTAAAACTATCATCATTACTGAAAACTATCAGTTGCATGTTAGTGAAGAATTAATGTATATCTACTAGAGCTATGTCCCTTTTTATAGCAAAAAAACACAATGAATTTGAAATAAAACAATCAAGATGTGATCAAAGTGTAGACTTTCAGCTTTATTTTAAGAGGTTCCACAAAAATA